>JAQQZT010000036.1:15306734-15317712 GCA_030068275.1 Clarias platycephalus | reverse complement strand
AATATGAATGTTTATAATATTAATATTATCTGTATTTCAGTCGGACAGTAATTTGCAGACGGTCCCTAACTCGCGCATTAGACGATGTGCTCTCGCCGGACTGTGTTGGCGAATCTCCGCTACCAATCAGTATCTGGATGCCGGAGCTCGAATATCCAACGTCCAACTTCAAACCAACTTCACCGCGGTGCAGAGGACTCCAACATGGCCTCCCAAGGATAAAGTCCGGGCTGCAGTGGCTACTCCTGTCCAATTCATGTACTATTGCAGCTGTTTAAAGCCGCGATCAACATGAATTAATAAATAACTGTTATTTCTTGAATCGCCACAGCTCTAACGAGACCCCATAAAGTGCTCTGTCAATAAGATGTGGGAACAAAATGTTCTTCTCACCTGCAGAAGCAGTTTAACTCTCTCGATTGGCGCGACGACTGTTTTAGAAATGGCAGCCGCAACCCCACCGGCTAGAAAATCTTTTGCAAATGATATAGCTGCGTCAGCCATGGCGCCTTATATTAAAATCAGTTTAGATGCACGCTTTGACAAGCCAGTGAGCGGTGATGAGCTGCTCAGCTGCAGAGGCCGTTGTGCGCAGACTCCGTCCGTCCGCGCAGGTGCAGCATCACTTATCGCGAGAACTTGGCGGAGGAGGTCCGAGACTTGAAATCCAAATTGGCAGATGTGCTTGCATATACATTCTTTCGTTCGATAATAAACGAATGAACAAACAAACAAAAAATATATACAAATATGCCACTTCACCCCATTTGCTAACTGAAAGATAATTCATTTTCATTTTTCTTTCTGTAACATCCAGTCTAGACTAACCAGCTGCCAAAACACAGGCTGTGATGGTCAACTAGCACGTCTACTTTGGCACCTAGTAAACTACTTTCCATCTTCATTATTATTCACTAAATTCAACCAGATGTATGTGGGATCTGTTTGTCTTTGCATTATTAGTGGTCATTCAGAATTTAAGTTTAGATTCTACCCTTGCACCAGCTTGACAATTTCAATCTGTACTCTGGTAGCCTGTCAGACTAAGCTGGATTTTCAGTAGGCTACACAGCTGATTGAGCATGTTGAGAACCTGCCTGTAGCCATGCCAGCACACTGCTTCATTCAGGACGGGCTGTTATGGTCAGGTCTTAAAGGATGGTCATACTGTAAATTCTAGACTGAAAAGACACTTGAACAAGCAATTTTTTATACTAATAATTATTAATTATACTAATAATTATTTACAGATGTACATGAGACAGCTTGAAACATTTCATTTACAATTAATAAATTCCTAGCCAGTTAAATGTCACCATATAGAATAAAAATGCCTAGTGTTTTTGTTTTTTGTTTTTTTACATTTTAAGCTTTTCAGGCAACCCAGGGGAGCAAACGAGCTAAGTTTGACCATCTTTCACAAAAAGCATGACGTCTAGTAGGTTGTCTGTGTATCGGGTATGTAGGAGACTGAAGCCATGCTTCTTCATTAGGTTACAGTACTCGATGGCGCTCCTCTGCCTGCCTTCAGTCATGCTGAGTGCCTGCAGCAGGGCCCGACTCGGCCTGGTCCTCTCCTCATCCAGTAGAATCTCAGAGAGCAGCAACCCACAGCCTGCACCACAGTAACACACAAACGGTACCTTCTCTTTAATGAATGACCAGTACTACTGTAACTTTGGAATGCTGCAAACCTCTCCTAAGGGGTTATCAGCTGATGTAAATAAAACTCACACAGTTGGAACCAATGAACTGAGTGTGAAAGATTTCAAATGTTGATTTAAGGGCAGTCAGAAAAAAAAACCTAATCGATTGCCTACTTTGAATGACACCTGTTGCATATAAATATGTTTCAGAAAGTATTTAGGATTTTAATTGATTAAATTTACTTTGTTGCTGTCAATCGACACACAATAATCCAAATGACAAAGCGAAAAACAAGTTTTTAGAACTTATTGCAAATATATTAAAAAAGAAAAAAATCTATCCCTTACTCAGGATCTAATCCTTTTATTCAGCACTTAGTAAACGTACCTTCTGTAGCACCTGGGCAGTGTCTGAGAACTTCCATCTTCAGGTCTCTCCACAGAAGTTCTATGGGGCAAAGCCTGTGCTTTTGGCTGGGCAACATTCAAAGACTTGTGCCAAGACCACACCATCTTTATCTTTGCTGTATGCTTCAGATTATAATAATGCTAGTCGTAACTTTGCCCTAGTCTGTGGTCATGTGGAATGCATGCATCTCTCATCATCTCTTGAACCATTACCACATCCCTGCCGCTGAAAAACACCCCATTGGAATGGTATTACCAGCTGGTGAGCAGTACCCGGTTTAGCTACACCTAGCACTCAACCCAATGAGTATATTTTTGTACCTTCAAAGTCCTTTATTTGTGGCAGACTTCTGAAGGTCTGACAGAGTGGCCTTTGGGTTCTTGGCCACCTCACTCACCACCACCCTTCTAGCTTGGTTAATGAGTTTGTCCAGACAGCTAGTTTAAGGAAAAGCACTGATGGTTCAATACTCATTTGATTTTACAGAAAATGGAACCCTGATTCAATGTTGTAAGCAAATCTAGGAATATCATTTAAATAGACTTAAAGCTGAAGGAAGCCACTGAAGAAATTTTATTTAAGACATCTGACCTTAAAAGACCTTGTCCCTGTTTGGATCAAATTACTAATAGTTCCAAATAAATACTACAAACATTTAATCACTCTGAGATATCACGCTAACAAAGTTCCTTGATGGACAGATAAACTGATCCATGTTCCTGGAAACATTTAAAGCTTCAAAAATGTTTTTTTTTTTTTTTAACTTGCCCATATACAGTACTGTGCAAAAGACTTGAGCATCCCTAGTGACAGAATGTCTTGTATTGTTTGAGAAATAGTTCTCCAGGCTTCCTGAAGGACTTTTTGGCTCTTTTTTGGCCAAAGATCCAAGATCCAAGTTTTGGATCTCAATTTCAGTCCAGTCCCTGTACCCGACCAGTGTTAGAGGATTGTCGCACAGTGACCTATGAATAATTTGATCCTCATCCCACATTTTTGCTTTGTTTATATTGGTTATTGTGTGTAGATTGATGGCAAAAAAGTTAATTTATTCCATTTTAAATAAAATGTGCAAAAACGAAAGCAGTTTACACACCTACTGAACCAACTCTATGTTAATACTTGGTGCAATGAATGAGAATTAATGCTGATTTTCCATAATTTGGATAATAATGGTCAGGTGTGCTACAGAATGTTCTTACCTGGCATGCATGTCTTGGCCAATTTATTCAACAGCTCATGTAATTTCTCATCAGACAAATCATGGAGAATCCGTGCAAGGATATAGAAGTCTGCTTTGGGTAGGTCATCTTTAAGGAAATCGCCTATTCCCACAAAAAAAGTAAGATGCATTACTATTTTTATTATTTATCTTAATATTGGCCTACTCAATTTTTTTAAACAAAAATATTACACACTAAATCTTATTGAAGTAAAATACTTGGGAGAATGCAAACATTAGTACTGACCTGCAACAAAAGACACTCTGCTATCCTTTTCTTTTGATTGGAAATGACTTCTCATTTCAATAACTTCTGGCAAGTCAAAAACAATTACAGACAGTTCAGGATGAGCTTTGGTGAATTCGTATGCCATGGCACCAGTACAGCCTGTAAAAATAAAATACCAGTAAGCAAGAATGTCCTGCACATTTTTAAAAATCTTTTCAAAAGTAAAATAAATAGGCAACACATCTACCTCCAACATCGCAGGCTGTTCTGAAGCGAGACAAATTGAATGCTGTTGCCACATCTCTTCCAGTCACGTTAGCAATGCTGTGCATGGCATTCATAAAGTGCATCATCACTTCATCTTTTTTTAAATAGACACCCTTTAACAGCAGCAACAACAAAAAAATTCTATTTTGTTAGCTTTTTGTACTGTTCTAAAATCTTTACTGTATTATAATAATACATTATTAACAATAAATAGCATAATTTACTTGAGATTTTTCAGAATTCTTCCCAAGAGCCCTCTCATGCTGAGTTGTGCCTTCTCTAACAGCACTCTCTAGTTGAGTGAATTGCGACCAGATCACATCATTGTAGTGCAGGATGTAAGCATGAAGTGACAGGGGGCTGTCTGATACCAGGAATTGCCTGGCCTGCTCTGTGTTCCTATAAACTGTGAAAAACAATGTACACCATATATTCAGCACAAAGACAAAAATTACAGCACCTTTACTTGGCTTTACATGTGATTACTTTATGATGACTAGCTGCTAAGCTTATGAATATGCCAGAAAAAACACTCACCACACTTCTCTTCACATTTGAGCTTATGTAGTAGCCCTAGAGATACAGCAGCATCCAGTAACCTTTCAGTACCCAGCAACGAAGCATGGATTCGATTAGCTACTTCATCCACTGTAAGACCAGAGTCTTTCAGAACATCAAACACACCCAGTTTTGTTGCTATAAACAAAGTCTGACAGAGATAATATGAGAAATTAGAATCCCGTTATTGTCTGCAAAATCCATAACCATTTTGAGACCAAAAAAAAAAAACAAAAAAAAAAAAAACACACAAAGTGGATAGCAACCTGCTAAAAATGTCCAGGTCAATATACAAGGTAGATTTGCTGAATCCAAAATATAATTTCATTTAATATAACCCAAGTTTTAAACATTTTTTACATTGCATACTCTTATGAAAGAAAACAATATTGTGAGCTCAACAGATTTATAGACTGGTCCTTTTTTTCAGATTAAATTCTACACCTAAAACTCTGTCTATAGTGCAAAGTTTTTTGATAGTGTTTATTGTCTGATAAACTAGAAACTAGCTGTTTTTCCTCATGTTTCCTCATTTCAAAATAGACATGGATTAAAGAGAGGATATATGGCTCAATTAGTCACTACAGGAACATTGTATCATATTACAAAGACGTCAAAATAAAATGAATTTCATTTACACCTTTTGGCTACACGATTAATAATAAACAATCAATACACTGCACCTTTGAAGCTTTAAATCCATCAAGTAGTTCTACTATGCTGTGGGGGAAGCCCTCATTGTTGCTCTTGGTACCCTCAGGCCCCACTGAGTTAAAGTTGCCAAAGTTGGAAGCGGTGCACGGTCCATCACACGCCGTCATGTTACTGTGCAGTATCTTACGAGCAGGGCTCTCAGGTGAACTGTTGTAAATCTTTCCCAGCTGTTTGCAGAAGTGATTTACTGGGAAGCCCACCACATTAAGAAAATCTCCTTGCACATATTCCACTAGCATGCCACCCAATGCCTGGATCCCATAACCGCCTGCCTTGTCCCTATAAAAGACAAAGGACAGGAATGCAGAACAGTTTTTTATAAAAACACGTGAAAGAAGGTTTTGGCCAGAAAACACATTCTTTATTCTTTATTTAATCTATTCATATGATTGTATTTGAACATTATGTCATTAGCAGGTAAAGATTAAATCTGAAGCAGTGAATTAGGTAATTACATGACATTTAAAAATCTGACATTCACACCCATTAAAATGCTTACCTACAGTACAACATTTTGTAACCAAATTATAAAAAAATATTGCACATTTTTCTACAATTTAAAAAGTTAAAGCAAACATAAGTATGAACATACATGAAATGTACTAAAGGACAGTGTGAAACTTTAGTGTTTAACCTCTCATTATCAAACTAATTGTACATTATACTGATTAATAGCAAGTACAACAGCTGAAAACCGAACTCACATGGGCTCTCCACTGTTGATGTATTCCCAAAGCATCTCCTCAGACAGCTCTGCAAACTTCACCTTCGTCTCCTCATAAAAGTCCACCACTTCGTGTTCTGTTTCCCCACCTGATACACAAACAATCTATCAGCTGAGACCTTGTTGAATACCATGCAGGTAAACATTTAAATTTCTGGTAACTTACCCTCTCTTTCATGACAGAGGACTATGACCACTCCTGTAAATACACTGTGCTCTTTTCCACTCAATCTGCAATGCATATGTGGAATATAAAGTATAGTCATTCATTCTATAGAGCACGTAATACACATGTAAAATACAATTTGATATCTAGTTTGACTGTTTTAGAAAAAAAGCACCTAGACAGCATGCTGTAGGCATCTTGCTTATCCATAGGCTTTTCCAGAATTAAACCATCCACTGTCTGGAAACAAGAACATAGACAATTACTAGGATGTTTATACAGTCATTAATAACATTTTATTTAACATATTGCACTCTTACCACAACAGTGTCTGCCCCAATTACTACATCTGGCTTTTTCAGGTGTTTCTATGCCCAGGACATGTAAAGGTAGACACAAATATAAACAGCTGAACAACTGACAACTCTAACCTGAAACATGAGAATTAGGGTGTAAATTTTAGAAACAGAAAACAGCAGACTCACATGTGGCATTCTGCGAGCCACTTCCATGGCCTTTTGCTTTGCTGTCTCCACTGCGTATTCATGGGGCGTTTTAAACAAGGCCTTGTCCAAAGTCTCTTTAAACCAAGAGGGCACCACTTCAAACCGTAAACCCTGCATACACTCAGAATGAATACTAGTTCATGGTGTTTATTATTATTATTTTATTTATTTATTTATTTATTTATTTTACATGAAACCATTTTAAACTTACTATGTTGGTCAAAATCTCTTGTCGCCTTGGAGATCCACTGGCCAGAACAACTAGTTTACCATGCAGCTTGGATATGACTGGTCTCAACACCATTTTGTCTTAAGAGGTCTAAGATTACAATCAGGTCCATCATTGAGAGATAAAGCATTTTATATTCATACAATTCCTGACATTCTGCATGAAGAAAACACCACACTACTAGATCTACAATTCTGTTCTCATATTATTTGTTATATCTAGATTCAAAGAGATCTAAATTCATCAAGTTTGAAAAATCAGGTGGAATATAGGCAGAATTTGTCATTAGTAGTCATAAAAAAAAGGAACAGATTAAATAATTGGGGATTAAAACTGCTGTTTAAGTCCACAGTTCACTCTTTTACATGCAAGCATTTGCGATCGATGTCCAGGAGAGCAGGTTCATGTCCCTTACTCACCAAGGCTATAATCTGAGAGAAGATCATAGTGTTAACTGAGGTAATCTATGCTGATGCAAACAAATATAAAACATCTCATTTAATATCAGCGTTTTCACAACATGTCACTGACTACTTTACCACATGCAGTCGGATACCTAATAGAGTTATTTAACTTACAAACAGATACAAGTGGGTAACCGCTCGCGTGTTACTCTTTTACACAGTATCGAAAGTAAGAAACAGTCTTTTGTGTTTTCGGTATTTACCTGCAACAGTTCAGCTTTTTACGTTTTCACGTCAACCACCAAGTTCAACCGGAACGACGAGGGTGGAGCGTGACTGGGCATGCGCATTAGCAGGATAACGCTCACGCGTGGATCCACCACTAGGGGGAGACAAAAACATGGAGGTACAGTAGGGTAAGTCAGAAAAATAGACTTTTTACATTTTTGTGGGGCACCTGTTGTTTCTTTACATAAAGAAAAAAAAATCAGTATAATTTTAGAATAATTGCAAAATATTTAGGGGATGCTACCGTAATATACTCAGTTATTTCTGCTAATTGCACTTCTGGTTAGACCTAAACTGCATTTCTTTGCCTTGTACTTGTACATGTGTAATGACAATAAAGTTGAATCTAATCTAATCTATTAAGCCATGATTCACATTTGTGTTACCATGTAATAAAAACCTGCGTGACTATTAGCTACTTGCCAGTAAATTTCTAATGTCAATAATAATGTGACTTGGACCATATTACTTCCTTATTGATGTCTAGACAATCTTTATTGTTAGGTATTGAAAATTAAATATGCTTTGGTATGACTATGACATCATACCATTTATTCAGTTACATAGACTATGTGAAAGTTGCTTGTCCGGACATTTATAGTTTACAAAGTTTGTGTTTTCTGCTTTGTCATTTGAAGTCGATGAACCAGTGAATAAAATGTCAGAAGATTATGCCTCCAGGTCTGCAACTAGAACACAGACTAAAATCTGGCTTGTTGGTCAGCCAGCACCTGGACTTCTAGTTCTACTTCTTGTTCTAGTAACCTTCCATAAAAGAATGAAGTTCAAGCGCTGTTTATTTAATTTTTTAAACTAAATAAAATAAAACTGGAAGGGATGCATGTCATTGCACAGCAGATGCTGTTTTAAAAGTCTGGGGTAAGGCTAATATACCAAGGAGACTGAAAAAGCATGTCATCGACAAAGTTCAATCCATTTTTATCGAAGAAGCTGAAGGAGGGAACAATGCATTAAAATTGACCAAAATTTTTAAGATTTATATGGTTAAGTTAAGCCTTTATTTGTCATATATACATTAGAGCACAGTGAAATCCTTTCTTAGCATATCCCAGCGTACCTGGGGTCAGACATGATACAGCACCCCTGGAGCAGATAGGGTAAAGGGCCTTACTCAAGGGCTCAACAATGGCAACCTGGTGGAGCTGGGGCTTGAACCGCCCACCATCCGATCAGTAACTCATTAGCTTAGCCCTCTGAGCTACCACTGCACTGGTTAGAAATTTATAGGCTTCATAGAATCCGATTAAAAAACATACACTTATGCATCACCCTGACAGTATAATACAGTATAATACATAGCTACTGTATAAAATGTCTATAGACCAAGCTATCAGTGTCATCTAGGTTCCTGATCATGGTGTTAAGAGGTGACAGCTTTCTCATCCCGAAACATACTTAAATGAAAGAAGCAGCTATAATTAACATCCCATCTGACCTGAAATGTGTGCGTAAGAACAGGGGGATACACTAACATATGCAGGACAGGGTCAGAACCTGTAGCTAATAGCCATGCATGCATCTTCATAATCTTCTGACATTTTATTCACTGGATCACCAACTTCAAATGACAAAGCGCGGAAAAAATAACTATAAATGTCTGGACAAGTAACAAACTTTCACATAGTTTATGTAACTAAATAAATGGTATGATATCATAGTCATACCAAAGAATATTTAATTTTTAATACCTAATAATAAAGATTGTCTAGACATCAATAAGGAAGTAATATGGTCCGAGTCACATTATTATTGATGTTAGAAATTTAATAGCCATGCATGTGTTTATTACATGGTAATAAAATAAAAAAGTAGAGTTCTTGTCTCTGAGGTGGCTCATCTCCCTCAGTAACTTCACTACATTACCATTGTTACAGTAGAAAAAAGTTTATCTAGCCCTTGTACTGACCTCTACCTTTTTATTTTATTAGTGTGAATGTGTGTGCTGTACATCATACCGCAGTGCCAATGAAATGTAACCAGATGAGATTTTAGAGCAAAACAAAGTTACACTGTCTCACGCACTGTTATACACATTTAAATTATGCCTTTTTATTTTAAATATATGCAACTCCTCATTTCAATAAAATAAACATTCAATAAAAGTAAAACGTTTTAAAAGTGATACTCCCTTGGATTCAATAATCAGAACAAAAACATGTATTCATCACAAACCCAAATCCAATAATAAAACAAAAACATGCAATCATCACAAACCCAGGAGACGTTTAATTTGCTTTCGCATAAACCCGTTGTATGAACTGCACAAATATTTTCCACACTTATTTTCTGTGTATAAACAACCACAACAAAATGACCACTATAATGAACTAACACATGCAGCTAAACCCAGGTACAATAAGTAATGTAATGAGTCACAGCCATCAAAACAACATCATTTTTCTCACAGCCTTATCTGATTGGATAATACTGCGGCCTTGAACTTAAGCTGGCTTCACTTCGGACCTGGGTATTGTGCAAATCAATCGTGCCTAATGGGAAAGCGTTCTTAGTCTATGCCATGAGTGCATTTCACCACACATTTACCACATAGCATTTAGACATTTAGGGGCGCTGTTTCACTTACTGTAAAATACTCTGTGAAAAACAGGGAAGAGATGTCAGTCAGGGGAATTTCTTACACACAAAACTGTTAAACTGTTGTTTTTTTTTATGACAGTTTGAAAAAAGGGGGAAACCTGGCCTCCCTTGGCCTTCGAGAGAAAACGCCTCTGGCTACAGCTGTTGTTGTAGTCCTGCATGCTGTTGCAACAACAGTCAAGGCTGTTACTGTATTTGATTAAGTAATAAAATTGAACCCAGCTAACAATTACTGGTTCTCAAAAAAAGTTCCCTAAAGTTCTAGTAACTTTTTAATTATTTTAACTTACACAAATAAAATTAACGTCCTAGGCTGCTATGACTAACTTACTGCAGTTATCCGAATCTGGTGTTAGGTTTCCTATTATTTATAGGGTGAGTTCAGGAAAAGCGGGACATTTAAGCTTACAAAGCATTTCCCAAGTAAAAATCAACATCCAGTTACTGCAGACATACCTCGTGTCATGAATCAATAGTTTTTGATTAGTCTGTGTTCACTGGCGCGGGAGTGTCTGGAGTTGGAGTTGTCTATTTTGAAATAAGCTTGATCAGCAAAAGCATAAAGTAAGTTCAGTGTCGTGACAAATTTCAATTAGGCTGAAACCTCTAACAATCTGTAGCGTGGCATGGGGAACATTTTTGAGGAAGCCATCTGAGATGACCTCTATGCCCTTTTAGTAATGTATCACTGTGTGTGTTGTACATCATACTTTGCCACTTTAACAGCCTATTAAATTTAATTAGAAGAACGCCTAAAGGCCGCTGTATGATTTACACAAAACCGCATTATGCAGATGTCTGTTATCTGAAAGTTTCTGCTACAAATCTGTGCATGTGGATAAGGAGTATTTCAAATTAAACGCTTTCTGATTGAATTTGTAATTAATGCTACTTTTATTACAAACTGTGAACAAAAATGGAAAAATGTGTGTGTGTGTGTGTGTGTGTGTGTGTGTGTGTGTGTGTGTGTGTGTGTGTGTGTGTGTGTGTGTGTGTG
>JAQQZT010000036.1:15294212-15306634 GCA_030068275.1 Clarias platycephalus | reverse complement strand
TGTGTGTGTGTGTGTGTGTGTGTGTGTGTGTGTGTGTGTGTGTGTGTGTGTGTGTGTGTGTGTGTGTGTTTGCATTTACAGTACCGACACATGCTCGCACACCCATACACACGATTCTCCCCCAACTGTATAACCATATGCTTAATGTGCAGAAAGTTTGAATATAAATAATAAAATAATAAATATCATAAATAAAATAAGCATTCATTACAAACTCAATCAGAAAACGTTTAATTTATTTTTGGAATAATCATCAGGCTACACATAGTAAACACATCAACTATAAACCCTGTTGGCAAACAAAATCTAGTTGCAATAAAATAATACAGTAAGTTAACATATGCACCGAAGTCAGGCGAGCAAGGCACAATAAGAAATAAGAGCGTCACAGCCATCAGCCATTAAAACAACAGCTGAAGGGTAGCAGTAAGTTAGCCACACTAACTGAAAGTCTGAATCCCTCCTTTTTTTCCTGTGCCTATGCAGCTCTTTTTATTGTTATAATTGAGTTTAAGTTTTAATTTAATGTAATGTTTTTTATCTGCCGCTCTACTGGTAGTTTAGTTCATTTATTGAAGATACTGTTTTCTGATTGTTTAATCTTTCGATTTTTTTTTTTAAGAAAAGGAAGCCAACTCAGTCTGACTTCCTTTTAGACATGATGGTAAAAGTGCAATTTCAGTACACATTCACCACTTAACACGCACTGTAAAGTACTTGGTGAAAAAACAGTGAAAGACCAACAGAACAGTCACCAACAGCACAGGGAAGTTTATTACCGAAATAAAACTGTTAAATGAATTTTTATTTATTATTTTTTATATATTTTTGTTTTTGATATTTAATCACAAGAGTACAGGGCACAATACAGGCAATTTGGAAATGCCAGTTAGCATAATATATCTCTTTGGGCTGTGGGTGGAAACCAGAGTACCCCAAGGAAACTCACCAAGCAAAGGTGAGTTCCACAGACAAATTCCACAGACACGGAACCAAAAGCAGGGCTAGAATCCCCTAACACGGGGGTGCTAGGCCATAGTGTTAACCACTGCACCACTATGCTTTGCCTAAAAGGAAATATACTTTAAAACATTTTTAATTTACTTTACACAAACTTAACTTTACAAAAACAAGCAATATCACACGAGAGAGAGTGCTGTTGTACTGGTTGTTGAAATGGCTGTGATGAGGTTCACCTATGCTGCAATGACAGTTAGTTTAAGTAACTATTGTATAACACCTAAGACGTGGAGTGATACAATAAGTTAAACATCCCAGTGTTGTTAAGGTCCACATTGTCACGACTGCTTGGTCGGAACTGACTATTGTATAATAGATGCTAAGGTGTGATACTGTATACTTTTAAGTGTGACATTCGAAATTAAAGAAAAGACAGTTTTTAAAATTGACAATATACAGTACTATGATTGGCTTTAAATAACATTATTAAAAATGCTGCTGTAAACAGACTACGAATGTGAGAGCAGGTATCTTGTTTTGTTTGAAAGTTTCCCACATTACCTAAAATCACACTAATGAAAATATTTTTAGACCGTGGTATTGTCACGCATCCACACTAACAAAGAGCAGTGACTCATCCTTGAAATGTGGGTGTTGTAATAATATCTCTCTTAAACCATAAATAATTTGGTGAGATAAAGGAGCCGTGGGTGATAGCCCAGAATGTTTTCCCATATGTATGGAGACGTTTAGGCACAGCCTGTGTAGGCTTGAGACCATTTTTGACATTCTGATTAAAGATTAAAACCCTAATTTAATCAAACTGTTTAAATGGCAAAAACTAGAGAATTGCATAAGCAAGTAGCAAGGTAGCATGCCACCAAAACCATTGCGCAAATTCCTTCAAATATACTTCAGATTATCTATTTTCTGCACCATCTTCACCACCACATATCTTTTGTCACTTTTTATTAAGTTTAGAAACTTCACTGCTTAAAAAGTTCATACTTTTTTAAATACTCAGTATATATTTGAAATAATTTCATATATGTCTACCAATGTGTGTTAATTTCTGGCAACAAGCCTATTATTTGGTTGCCCAACCTACCAGGATGTGTTTTTCATGCTCCTGTTTCATGCTAGTGCTCATGGGTGTGGCCCCACCTTGCGGCTTGCACAGGATGCAATGCATAACATGTGCCTTTCTACAGCTTGAGCAAAGGATGTAAAAAAAATGTGACTAGGTTTAGAAGATGGAAAATTATATAATGAATATCCAGAACTGACAATTGTGATCATATGACATTCCCCAGCTATGGGGGAATTACACCAAGCTGCAGTATCCTAAGGCAAAACAGGGTAATGAGTTCCCCCCCTTTGAATAATGACAGTTGGTAGGCAAACCTTCTAAAATGTGTAGACTTTTATGAAACATTTTTGAAAAGAAAATGCTTTATTTAAATAAGCAACTTTCATTGTGAAGACTGCAGTTTCCATGGTACTGCATCACATGAAGTAAAGAGTAATCATCATTTGGATGTTATCCAAAAACACATTTAATACATTTAACATAAAATAATGAGTTTTAAATGAAAGTTAACTAAAGCTGGCAAAATATTTAGCTACTATGCTTTCAGTAAAAGCTACAATATAAATCCCAGAGAACCTCAAAAGTGCATATTAATCAAATAATATTTATGGCATTGTGCAGAACAAATTACTTAAAATGTAGGGACAAAACTGCTAAGTAGTTGCAGTATAGTTATTTCAGTTACAGTCACCTTGTACAACAAATAAACTGCAGGAAATGAGTCAAATAATATGCAAATGCTACAAAAACACAAAAAACACACTGTTTAAATAAAAGATGTAAAAGCATGATTAAAAAACAATAATCTACAATCAGGAAGGGAGGATACTTTACAAATGTGGGATTTCAAGAGAAATATCACATGAGCATTCTGGTTCCTCTTCATAGAGGAAACTGAACATGAGAAGTAAAAATGGTTACAAATCCATACATGACATATTTCAACTATAAGCTTGAATCAGCCTGGCTAATGCGTCCTTCTGTATATTTAGCATCTGCTTTACCAATAGAGCCAGTACGAGCAGATAGAATGCTTTCTCTGCGGCCTTCACTCATTTCTGTATCCATGGTGCTGAGGTTTTGCAGCTTCAACATCTGTCTCATCCTTCGACGGAAATCCTTTGAGGCTAAATAGTAGATAAATGGATCCAAGCAGCTGTTGATGCAGCTAAATGACAAAGACAGCTTATAGTACATGTAAAGAGATTGGCCATAGTAAAGCTTTGAGATTGTGTGGGCCAAGAGTAATATGTTGTTGGGCGAAAAGAAGAAAATAAACACAAACAGGACAATACAAGCTAAGCGCACTGCACGCCCTTTCTGGCTGCTTTTGGAATTTTTGATGAGAGCGAGGATGATCCTGACGTAGCAGTACACCGTTATGATGAAGGGACAGAGGAACAGAACAACAAACATGGCAAACAGGAAGGCTGCCCAGTGTGCGATTGATGGTAGCATGTCCTTCTTTAGCACGTCAAAACAGGTGGTGATGTTGAGCTGTTGCACAAAAAATGTTAAATCCGTCTTCTCCAATGGGCTAAGAACTGTCAGAACTATGGCCCACATAACGATGCATGCAAAAATTGCATTCCTTATCTTTGCATTTGCCTGTCTGTAATGCATAGGCCTCACAATACCCATGTAGCGGTCGACACTGATAGCCGTCATTGTCAAAATGGAACAATACATGTTAACGAAGAAGGTGACTGTTAGTACATTGCACATGGTGGACCCCAGGGTCCAGTTATTGCCTTGCAATTGGTAAATGATCTGGAAAGGCAGTGCTAAGCCCAGTGCCAAGTCAGTGATGGTTAGATTGATCATAAAGATGATGGAAGGGGTTTTAGGATGGGTGCGAAACAACAACAGCCACAGGGAAATGCCATTTCCACAGAGGTTTACCACGGTCACAATGGCATAGACGGCAGTCATAAGGTCATTCATCCATTTCGTTTGAAGTATAATCACGGTTGTATTGTCTAACACAACACTGGTGTTGGCATGCTGAGACATTTTTTCAGGTTATTTTTCTCCCCTGCACAGAAAGACAGAAAGAGTGATGTGACATCTCACCTACTACAACTTGTGAACAACATCCGCCTTATCTTATTCTGTATGTTTAGACTAAGCAATGCCAATATTAAATTAGTTTACCAGCTAACTAAATGATATGCAAATCACTTCTAATTTTGGTATTTGATTTATTGTCTTAAGCCTAATTGTGTATACTTTTTTATCATTCAAATAAATCAGTGTTGTTTTCACAGTTTCTTTCACACATTAGGTTTACACATCCAGCAGACGGATCTTGATGTAAGAGTGCAGACACGAATAAATACAGGATGTGTATAAGTGTTGGTTGAAATTCTCACGATATGAGGTTAAGCTTAATCTCACAATGCAACTCGCTCATGCATTTGGGAAATCTCAGTTTATCTTAAAGCTTAATATTTTGTAAGCATGTGCATTAATATCTGATTATAATACTACTGTTCTCTGCTTTTATAGGATGCAGAAATGTTCTTGCATCTGCTTGTGCTGCACTGATTTTTGCACTGATTTTTTTTCCCCAGAAAAGACGGTGATTTCATATTCGCTGGTTGTCATGTCTCTCAAAATATAGCATCTTACTGTGATTTATGATCTTATTATAGATTTGTATGAATCCGTTTGTATTGTCATTTAGCAGTACATGACCACATGTAAATTATATAAAGTGCGCATTGATTTATTTATCAGCTGTAGACTTCTGTGTCTGACATTGCCTTGCTGATTGTTTTTAGACTGTACTTTACCAGTATAAAGTATAAACTTTTTAAAAATAAATTAACCAATTATTTACTTCTGTAAATTACTTTATATTTGATGCATCTGACAAATACATGCACATGTTTTTGTGGTAGTTATTTTTAAACGCATTATAAGCAGTATGAGGCTAAATACAGCGCATACAATAAGATAACATCCTGTATCTTGGGGTCTAAAAGTCTCAGACATTTTGCCTATTCAATATTCAAGCTGTTGTACAAGTTCTAGGTCACTGTTTATATTTAAACAAATTTGTGACATTGGTCATTTTAACTTCTTTTTTTTTACAAAAGGTCAGTTTATTCATAAGTCTTACCCCTTACAATGAAGCATGTGTTCGCATGACACACTGATAGATGTTAATTAACATGGATCATAAGGTTTGGCACAGACTTTTGATGTCCATACCAGCTGGAGTGCACAGTATGTTTAAAGCAAAAACATGAACATAGCAAATACTAACAAGCATTAAAATGTTGTAAATATCCCAATTTTCTTTTATTATATTACTGATACTTTTGTAATAAAAACTCATACACACTACTTTGCAATGTAAGGAAACTGAAGTAAGAGGAAACCCACAGGGAAGAACATGCAAACTCCATGCACACAGACCCGAGGCAGGACTCGAACCCTCAACCCTGGAGGTGCGAGGCCACAGTGATAACCACTGCACCACCGTGCTGGTTGTAATGAAAACATTTTTGCTAAATTGGAAAAGATTGTTAAACAAAAGTAGTTCCCCTAGTCTTCTCAGACTTTTGGGCCATACTGAATATATTCTGTTTCATTAACATAGCATTATATTCCAAAAATGGTTTGTTAGCAAGTAAAAATGTGTTATTTAATGTTTACCTCATTTAAAGTGTTTTAAAACAAATCAACAAAGTTTAGTAATTATATTTCTAAATATTTGTACTAGATTTTAGATATCTCATTTTATAAAAAGAAAACTGCTTTAATCTAAATCTTCTTTAATCTAAATCTGCTTTTTTTCTGTGTTGTACGGTGGTTCTGAAGGAAGACTGAAACGACTTGCTCTTTTGATTTAAAAAAAAATCTGATGTCAGTATGTCCTAGATTACATTTCTTTCAAGTAGTGTATGTGGAACCACAAAACAAAACAAAGCTAGCGATTTAGACAACATACTACCATTCCTGTTCTCAACCACAATTTCTACATCACACCAGTTTTCACTTAATTCATAATTAATCCTTATTACCACATTGAACTGTTTTTAAACGTTTTTTTTTTTTTTTTTCACTAATCCATTAATCCAAGTATGAAGATCAGTTTTGTGAAGTGTCTGTGGTTATGGCTAAAAGTAACTTACCCGACTGAGCACATGTAGACATCCACGTGTATTACAGGCCGTTTGTGTGCTATATGACTGTTACATTCAGGAAACAACTTGTTCTTAGATCTGTCTGTAGCAGACAGGGGAAGTGCGTCATTTCAGACTTCTCACATTCACAGTTCTGGCTAGAATTTATGCATGGATTAAGGCAGTATACTAACATTCAGCTCACTAGTACAAAACAGCCCAATCAGCTCATTTTGTTTGAAACTGAAACTTTATAAACTGTGCAATGTATGGTTCAGCATGGCTGGAACTTCAAAAAGAAGATTTTATTTATTTATTTATTTAATTTGTGTTTTTCTCTTGGGTAACACCTTTGTGCCTTTTGATGTGAAGTCACAATGAAAAGTAAATCTAGTGATTTTTTTGCAGCCCTTTATCAAATAGATGTTGAAGTAAAGTTTCTTTCAAAATGTACAAAGGTGAGTGAGGATGTGGCAAAGGAAGACATGCCACATTAACCATAACATGCACACTTTACACTAACAGATGGCTTTAAAACATCATCTGCACAAAAACGCAGGTACTTATAACTATTTCGGTTCTCAAGTATTTTATTTCATGTATTTCTATTCCAAAATTCATAGTAACTTATAATAATAATAAGATTATTATTAATTATTAATAATAATCTTACAGCAAAATCTGCAGGCCAGAAAAGTAAGCAGCATATTTTGTAAAAGACCAATTTTCTGAGAAAAAAAATTAAAAGAAAAAGATTCTGGGTTTTGCATGCATGAATGAAAAAAAAAAAAACAGGTGTGACAAACGCCTGAGAAAAGCTGTGGCTGGTTCTGCAGGAAGTTCAGCAAAACTATAAGCAGCTAATTTCATTTAAAAAATGCACAAATTGTACCTGATAAGGTATTTAAATCAAAACCTACTGTTATGTATTGAATATATATGAATGTAGAAACTTTTTTGAAGACATCTTTACTCTACAGTAGTTATTTGCATGTGCCTAAGACTTTTGCACAATATTTGATGTTTTTTAGTTCAACACATAATAGGTTTTGATCATATGTGTTTCAAGCCACACAAATAAGTTCTCAGTAAGTCTGACGTTCAAGTTGGGCTACATTCTGAATAATTTCTTTTTATATTTTAGTTGTTACATTGTAATTAACTAGACAGGCGGATTATCCGTTTCATACTCAACACACTTTTAACACTATGTATAATAAACATAATGTACATATTTGTTGCACATTCAGAACATCAAATGGCTTTAATCTGTCTGGTGGAAATGTGTCATGTCCAAAATCTTACTCTACGCAATGTCACATACTGTAGATATATTGCTATGTGTCTGTAAAATTTATCTGCTAAAAAAAAAAAAAAACCTTAGCCATGGTGGGAGTGGAGCAGCAGACATCTCAATAGTAGGTAAAATGTGACATGCATAATCCTGAAAGTACCCATACACGTGATATTTGTAAGGTTGAACATTTGTGGGTGAAGGAGTGTGTGAGAGGTGAACACTAAAAATTAAAAACGTTAATTTTCATTCCTTTTCTACCTAATGGTATATGCAGAAATATGGTAAGGGGTTGTTTGTTCTAAAATATACCTCTCTCTAATTTTTCAGCTATTTTGCTATTGAAAAATTGCTGCATGACTTTAATATGCTTGCTCTGTAAAGCTCCACTTTAGTATACACAGCTGCCAAGTATCAATTTGTCAGCCTCAGAATGAACCAGATCAAATAACTTTGTTTAATCATAACTAAAATATTTACGAGAAGAAGAAGTGACAAATGACACTTGTTTATCTATCATGAGATTCTACGCTAAATTTGTTTCCTCTAATGGAAATTCAACAGAGAATTTAATAGATAGAAGATTTACTAATCATTAATTGGAGGTTTGTTGGCACTAAGGACATCACTAAGTAACATGAATCAATTCTGTGTATTGGGAAAACTGCTTATATTGAATGTATGATGGTGACTAAAGAGGCATTACCCAAGACTAATTTTTCATCCTTACATCCTGTGCGTGTGTGGTAAAACAGTTAACGATTTTCATTCATGACCAGCTATATCTGTGTTTCAATGTGTGCAGTTTGTTGAGAATTGACTCAGAACTTGTAAAAGTGCATGACTAGACTTACTCGTAGACAGGATGTATCTTGCACCACTACTGATTATAACAGATTCACACTGTGCATCACAAAGGGTGAGAAACAGACAACAAGGGAAGGCCGAGGTTGGGTATGACTACTAAATCATAACATGTTCTTGATGATGAAGACCATTATGTCATTTTTGTTATTATTAAATGGTCTTTATCTTTTGCATTAATCCATTTGTTATCTGAGTAAATCCTGAGTTGACCTTACTTTCACAATTTTGTCTCCTACCTGCTGGGTCACTTCATGCAGTAGATAATTATTTACAGATTTAAATCAGGTCTTCAACCCAGGCAGTGTACCATTTATTTATTTTTTTTCAGCTTCAAATAGTCATGTAATCAGTATTTCGATCCAACTGGTGTCATTCATTTCAGCTTTATCACACACACCTTTTTAAACTAGAAATGTTCATTAAGATCACCATAGTTATACATACTGCAAACGTATTGCATCTTAGCAAGTGAAAATATCTTAAAAGTAGTTGCATTCCTCTAGTTTTATCTATTTTAAGATCACAGTAAACCAAATAGGCAGTATGGTGGCATTGTGGTTACCACTGTGGCCCCGCACCACCAGGGTCAGGGGTTAGATTCCTGCCTCGGGTGTGTGTGGGTGGAGTTTGCCTGTTCTCCCTGTGTTTGGTCGGTTTCAGCCGGGTACTCCAGTTTCCTTACAGTTCAAAGACATGCAGGTTGAGCCTCCGAGTGGCGCAGTGGCAAAGCGCTCGCCCCATCATCCGGAGATCGCTGGTTTGAACCCCGGAGGCACAGAGAGAGCTGATTGGCCGAGATCTCTCAGGGGGGGAGGGATGAGAGATACTTGCCCTCCCACATTAATCACGGGTCTACAGCCAATCAGGGGCGTCTGTGAGCTCGCGCACGCGGAAGGAGCGGCTAGCGCTTTCCTCCGAGTGTGTTACTCCGCCCCTAATGGTGCATGAGCAAGCAGTTCGAAAAGATGCGGTCGGATGACGTCACGCGGTTCGGAGGAAACATGTGATAGTCTTCGGCCCTCCCGGCTGAGTGGTAGTAGTAGCTTTAATGTGGGAGCCCCCTAGTGACGGGGAGGAATTGGCCACGACTAAATTAGGGGAGAAAATTGGTCTTGATCTGAAATTATTGCTCAAATCATTTTTAAACAAATAAACACACTGTTCCGTCTACAATGTGCATTTTATTAATATTAATAAATCCATCAAAATGCATTGTAATGTAATTTTTTATGTGAAAAGGCGAAAAAAAAATACATGTCACCAAGGCATGTAAATCACAACTGCCATCAATTATACAACCATATAAAAAGCACAATTGATATTTTGATGACATTTGCCATAAATCTAAGCAAAATTCTAGGTAGTCATTCTCCATTACTTATATTCAAAGCGAAAAATATGTACTTCTTAGCTTACATTAGGATTTAGACTCAATTTAGGAGTACTACAAGAGTACAAAAATACCAAATGTCAGTTTAATATATAAAAGATCAGGCATTTTAGTATTATCTAAAATGAAGAGGTACATGCTGAATTAATTAAGTAAGTGCTTTTTTACATCCACAATAAAATAAGTAATGTGCATATGCACACATACAGGTTTTTAAGTCCCTTTTATGAACCTTTTCTGCAGTTGCACAACAGAAACATACATATCATATACTAAAAATATGCAATTCACAACATTTGTTTATGATTATACTTTATGTTTACACTAAAATCTGTACACTATCTGTACTACCATATTCATAAACTCTCTCATGTAATGCAATCTATATGATTCCTACAAAAGGCATATAAATCTGTCCTCTGTAAATGATGAAGGATTTCATCATAGAACAACAAACAACACAGGTCAACAAACAACGTGTGATAAGTGTTTTTTTTTTTTAATGTAGAAAAATGTTAATCCAATGAGGCAGTATTCTTTGACAACTCAAACACATAGTAGAATCTATTAACATTAACATAATCAATGAATTATGCACATGGAAATACACATAGGAACATGATCAGAGAGGTTTATTTTCTGGCCATACTTCTATGCCCTTTGCCTTGAAGAACACTTTTTCTGTCACTCATCTCCACTTTTCTCAGAGCCTGTTCCTATGGTCAGCTCATAGCAGGGTTCACTGATTGGCTCCGGAGAGAGCCGGCTGAAGTCAAAGCCTTTGTTCCCAGACCCCACATGCTTACGGTTACGGGCTCCTGGCTGGTACAGCTGCATGGCAGGTCGGTCCTGTTCCCAAGATTGAGACACAGAAGACAATAACAAGGGACTCGCATTTTTCTCTCTCCGATTGCAGTAAGCCCTTCACAAAGCCCTAATTTTACCAGAATAGAAAAACTCTCTAACTCTAATTAGTGTCCTACCAATGTATTTAAACTTGAGAATAGCACACGAAATGTTTTGACAGCAAATGCTCTACAATGTTTTGAGATATATCTTTTATTAATTGAATGTATTGAAATAAAAATTGAACTTTTGGACTTGTACTTGATTATAAATTGCAATGACTATTGCCAGTTTCCAAAAACTAATATGTTGTGGCATTTGCTGTCAACAACGAGGTCTAGCATGGTAAGATGTGGGGCCTCCCAGCGTATATCAGTGTGGTATCCCCTCCCCTTGGGTAGAAAGGCTCAAAGGCTATCTGTACCTTGGCTGGCAGAGCCCCTCCTATCTGGTCTGGCCCCTCAGACTGGGAGGTCCTTTTCTCCTGATGCACTAATAC
This sequence comes from Clarias platycephalus, assembly GCA_030068275.1. NCBI lineage: Eukaryota > Metazoa > Chordata > Actinopteri > Siluriformes > Clariidae > Clarias > Clarias platycephalus. The sequence continues at coordinate 15,295,555 of JAQQZT010000036.1, read as the reverse complement.
AGACTGAGAGACATGTTGCCTTCCGTCAATCATCATCCCAAAATTGCCAACAGCTAAATTAACAGCTAACTGCCTCGACAACACATCAGCATTCATAACACAAGCCTAGGCTGCAATACAAACCCCAGGCGGGAGGAGGATTTGTATTGCAAACTCATTGACACAATGAAACTTCAAGACAATGACTTTGATGAAAAGGAAACCTGTGTTAGTGGTCTGTACTACATAGCTGAGTAGTGGGCAAACAGACTGATGAGTATTATTAGTTTATGCTCACAATGCCATGAAATATGCTTGTGTTGTCCTTTAATGATGTTATGTATATTTTATTAATGTATAGTTATGTCCTTAATGATGAACCTAATGAAGTTTCTTACATTTTATCTAAAGTCTGAGTATATTAGTCACACACTTAAAGCACTAGAGCCTGTTGTTTGCAGTACATAGACTGTAGTTGAGTTACTTATGTTCGATCAGTTTTGCCCACCTTATTACGTATACGTTCCTTTCTGCTCCCCATGTCATCCCGGTCCTCCTTGCTTGACTTGTCCCCCATCTCTGGGCAGTAGGAGTAGCCATGGTGATGGCCATCTTTCTTAGCCCGGTCATGACAGTAGCCTTTGCCCCATTTTGTCTCCTCCTTGCGGCGCATGAATTTGTCAAACTCATAATGATGCCGTTGGCGCTTGCGCTCCTCTTCTCTGCCCCTCTGATCTTTATCTCTCTGTCGGCGACCATGGCCATCCCGCTGCTCCTTATCACTTTCTAGCTGAACTCTACTGTAAGGAAAAATCCACAAAAGCACAAACATGATCACTTCATGACTTAAGATGGTGTGTATGTCTGAAAGCTTAAAGGGGCACCGCATTTATACATTTATTAAAAATATATAGCATAAACATTTTTGTACCTATCTTTAGGTTCCTTTGCCTTAGTGTGCCCTGAGGATTTATCCCACTTGTTCCTCTCAGTCTCTTCACTGTCTCCTTTGTCTTTTAGTCTGTCTGATTCCACCTCATCATCCCTGTCACATTTCTTTAAAAGCTACAGAAACATCAGGATTATTAAAGCTACAATGAAATTTTCCAAAAGCCCTGCTAGCAAATGGTCCTTGCTGGTAAAACACATCTAAATAAGGAGTCTGAAAGAGGAAGTGGTGAAACCTTAATTTTGATATCCTTTTCAGACAGCTTCTTCTGCTTCTCTGCCTCTTTGCGTTTTCGCCTCTCCTCTTCTCGCCGTTTTCTTTTCTCCTCTTCCCTTTGCCGTTTCTTCTCTAGTTCTCTGCGTCTCCTCTCCTCCCTTTTTTCCTCCCGAATTCTCTGTATAAAAAAAAAAATATA
>JAQQZT010000036.1:15270361-15286627 GCA_030068275.1 Clarias platycephalus | reverse complement strand
TATTTTTTTGTTCTGGAAGCTCTGGCACTAAAACAAATTCCTTGTACGTGCAAGCGTACTTGGCAATAAAACTCTTTCTGATTCTGATTCATAACGGCTTTAATGTGAGGTACTGTTAATTGGTGGTAATTCTAAATTAATTCATCATGGTGCTTGATGGGTTTTGTAAATGCACTTGACAATACTGTTCTTGAAATAACTATTCCAAAACAGCTGACCTTCATGTCTTGAGAGAACTGAATGTATTTGTTGTTAATTAATTCCCTACCATGTGATATTTAATCATTTTGAGAGAGAAAAAAATCAGTATTGTTCTAAAATATAGAAAATAAATCCAAACTTCTGTGTGGTGCTGTATACACACACACACACACACACCTGGACGAAATATACATAACACGTGGAGTTATACATATAACTGCTTAAGTTGATCGTGAATGAGACGACTTACTGACAATCACGTAGAGGATGTTTTGAAAATAAAGTTTTTGGAGGAAACATTTCTCGTATGTAAGAAGACTTTCTGCGACGGCCTGTACATATTGTCATTACTATTTGCGTTTTAACACTTCCAGCTCTTCAACACTGCATTCAGCTAAAGCCAATCTGTCATTTTTGTGGTCAGAATTCTGGTGATTTCGTCTGTTTTTGAACTGATGCATTATTACAAGATAAACCACATTTTATTTCCAGCCCTTTCGATATTTTTCAGAGAAAATCTGCTTTTTTATTTCTACTCAGAAACGGTGCAGGGTACAAAGTTTTGTACTTAATGTTGTTTTAATGTTAAACGTGTTCCAGATAACAGTGCAATTCACTGTGAACTATCAATCACGCTCATACAGTCATAAAAGAGAAGCTCTAACGATATTCTAAACAATATAACGGAGAACATCATCCTCCCAGAAGTAGTGTCCATATGTTTCCTCATCCTTACCGGTAAGGAAAGTTTCCTTGCAGTTTGCCCCATTGTGCACGCGCAGTCGGGTGGAGGGTCTCTCCGGCGTGGACACCGAGCTTTTAGCGCTCGGTAAGAACGTGGAGCAGGTGTCCAGATCCCCACAAACATACTCATGAGTGTATGTGATGTTGGCTTTAGAAGGCGTGCAGCCCATCCCTGGTACTCTTACAGATCACCTCTCAGCAGGGACATCAGGGTAGAGACTAAATCAGCTGCTGCTCACCGAGGGGACTGAACTGAAAAGTCATGACGGGAGATTTCAGAGAGGGGGCGTCTTTACTGAGGACTGAGTGGCGTGGAAAAAGAGGTGAAAAAAAAACTCCACCCAAAATATAAATCCAAATATCTTTATGAGATCTTATAGAATGTCTATTATTTATTAAAAGTCCAAATCTGACATCAGATGATTCAGATCTAGGCTGAATACCAAATTCTGTTTTTGTTAAACAACTAACTAATATAATCTTCATTAACACCTTGATCCTGTTCAGGATCACACTGGATCACTCTGTAACCTACCCTGGTAAACTCTGGGCACTGAAGACTTCACCAGTGCATTAGAGAGCACCTTGACACCCATACATAATACACAATTTATTGCATTCTGACTACCTGCATGTTTTTGGAAAGTGTGGAGGAAGCCTGCCACAGAGTAGCAGAATTCCAGCAGAAAATTATTTTCATCTGCAACAGCCAATCTTTCCATTAATAGGTTTTATGACAATGACTTAATTAAGCATAAAAAATTAAAAAAAACACCAGTGACAATGTGTAAAAATATTGACATAGGGTTTATTATCTGAGGTGTTTTTAACCCCTTTGAAACCCTTTTGCATTCAGCTCAGCATATTTATTAGTAGTAAAAATCCACATGGGTGCAAAATACAAAGTCACCATAGATTTTGACGGTTCACGCGAGGTCTTCCTCAGAGCAGCTCGGTCATTTGCAAATACTTATTTCTTGCTAGAACCCATCAGCCCTCAGGTTCTTCAGTCATCACGTGCTTGTGTCAGACATGGATGTCTCTAGCATAATGTCATTCTCGCGCAAGTCACATTCTAAGAGGAATCGCTGGAAGGCTTCGGCTGGCGGCGTCTCCAGGGACATGACGCTGGTCTCCTCCAGAGGCTGAGACTGATTCTCACTCTCTTCGGCTGAAGTGCTGAGTATCTTCTTTAAGGCTGTTGTGCTGGGGATCATCTTTACTTTGTCTTTGATATCTGTTCCTGTGCCAGAGGGGGGAAAAAAAAAGAAAAAAAATAGTTCAGAGCACACAAATACATAACTTAAGCAACAGGTGTTGTCTCATGCAGTGAAGCAGATTAACTTACCTATATATGCATCGGAGTCGCCAATATACATCTCAATGCAGTGGCCAAGCATTGTAACAGAAAACGTGTCATCCCTTTTCAGACCAAGTGCCTGCAAACGAATCATAATGGCATTTGTGCTCACTGAAAACATTAAACTTTTTAGGCCTTGAATGATAAGAACAGTTGCAAGTAAAAGGGCAAATAGATCACCTACAGTGTGAAAATAGTCAATGGCACTTTCAAAGTCGCCCATAAGGCTGTGCACGTAGCCGATAGCTGAGTAAGTAGACGCATGCTGGGGGACAAGGACTAGAGCCTGCCGATGGTATTCCAGAGCTTGCTCATACTTCCTGGGAACATAAAGGTAATAAAATATGATATAATACTTCTTTTTTTTCGTATTATTATTATTATTAGACATTACCAAAATACGTTATTTATACATTGAGTAGAACAAATAGCGTTGATGCGTAGATACATTGTTTTACAAGTGGTCATTTATCCTAGAGGCAAATGTATGTATTTAATAAGAGAACAATAATTAACTGCAGTTCTTCTTTTGGTGTTTTCTCAAAAATGATCACTGTTTCACTGCCAAACCTCACCCAAATTCAACACTTGGAGAAATTGGGTGCATGGCGAGCATGGGTTCCAAGCATGAACTCCAAGTGGAAATTAATTATTCATTGTGCACAGTAATGATAATCAAGATTTACGTAGTACAATATTCTATTTATGCAGAGAGACAGTAGGAGGACACAGAGAATAAACAGCAGAAGTGTGTTTCAGTGTGCCCCATGCTCCAGAAAGCACTTCATTAAACACTAGCAGGCCATAATTTCAGAAGCCTGTCCTTTTCAGGTAATTTCCTATTTGGAGTATCTCAGTGTGTGGTGCTTGGACATAATGCAGCCTATTGATGAGTTCTTGTGCAAAATAAAAGCAGCGCCACTCTTAAGGATTTGTAAACACAGATGAATTCGCAGTAATGAAGTAATCATGCATTATGTGGAAAAAACAGAGGAAAAACATTTTTTTTTCCAGTAAATATTTTAATTGAACTTACTTTAACTTTCGACACACATGACCCAGATTGTTTAATAATGGCTCCCATTTGTCTACTGTTACCTAAAGGAAAGGGGAAATATGTTTTCTTTATTACAACATTGAACATTTACACCATATTACAATGCTCATAGAAATTTATTTAAACAAAAGTACCACCACCACATACATTTTCTCATAGCGATAACAGTTTTATTTAAAGCGGGACAGCAGTCTTAACCCCTGAGCCACAACCACTGACACTGAGCGACAGCACTGAGCCACAAAGAACCACATAAACATAAATAATAGCTGGGTATATACCTCATTGCCAATAGCCTTGATCTTATCCAATGCATCTAGAAACATCTTCTCTGCTGTCTTCCAACTGAAAAAAATACAACTGGTACATCAGTAATCACAGCCTTACAACAGAAATAAACAACCTTCATGTGGCTTGAACAAAGCCCACTTACTCTCCATTTTGGAAGGCCACCACGGCGACCTCATGGATGACAAAAGGGTCCTCTGGAGCGATGCTGAGAGCCTGGCTAAAAAAGCGTTCTGCTAACTTCGGGTTGTTGGTAAGGCCGTATTCCAGGCCAATATACAACATGGGTAAGTGACACCTTGTAGAGGAACAGACAATATAACCATGTTTTATTTGCAAATTATTATAAAATGGAAATTGTATTTGTATTGTAAAAACCTGAAACACATCTTTGCAACTGCAGATGCACCTACCCTTTCATTAGCTGGGCTGCTGTGAAGTAAGCTGCCATGGCCTGATCATGCTCACTTTCCACTGCAAACGAATGGCCATATGCTATCCATGCTGGCCCATATGTGCGCTCCAGTGTGGTGGCCTTACTACAAGCCAAATAAAACATTAAACTGACTAACAGTGCTCTTTCATTACTATTAGCTCTTTTCATTATCACACTATCTAGATTTGAGGGCAGATTAATAGAGACTCATGTCTCTGCTTACATCAATGCCTGCATTTAGGTGCAGTTCTGACTTACATTAAAACACTTTGGAAATGCATCAGGTGTAAGCAATTCATTAACTGACCCAAATAAGAAAACTCATAACCTAGTGTAGATATTTTGAAAACAAAAATAGTTAAAGAACTCAAGACTATTCAATAAACCTGCGATAAGACTGTAGTTCTTCTTAAAGTGCTTAATAGTATACATTTTCAATTTGGAAAAGAGTTTAATAAATAATACAAAACCTTAAATTGCTTTAAATATATCACTTGAGCATATTTCTATTTTCCATTTCCAGTGCCTATGTTATTAGTATAAATCAGTAAAATACATTTTATTTAGAGAACAGCCTCAATTAATGGCAAATTGTTGGCTCATAAACATGCTGAAATGGCCCAGACAGAATCTGAGTTTGACACCTTTAGTCTTACCTAAGGTACCGCCGTGCGTGTTCATTTTTGTGCCCAACCATCAGATAGTAACATCCAACAGCAAACCATGAAACCTGAATAACAATTAGAACGCAGAATATTAGGAAATAGAAAACAAATCAACAGTGTACTGTGTGCATGAGTAATGTCCATAATGCACTCACTGGGTTATTGGGGTATAAATCCACGAGTTTATGAGAAAGGTAAAACAATTCTGCAAATATTAAAGAAAATCAAAGTTAAACTATAAAAGATTTTTTTTATGCAGAAATGTAAAATGAGGTGATTTACTGTCCTACCGTTTGCTTTGCTCAGCTCCACTAGAGTTCCAATATGCACTGGTAAACAATTAGCATGAAATGGGTCTTTGACCATTACCCTGGCAAAAATTAAAAATAAATAAATAAATAAAAAAACACACACTAAACACCAAGTGCTCATGATTAATAAAGCAGGGTACATAAATCATCACTTTAATGATCACTTGCGCAGTTTTGATTGAGGAGGAAGGCCATGTCAGCAAAAATGAAGATAGCATCTCTTTTTACTATATATATTTAGTAAAATTATATTTAGTTGTGTGTGCGTGATTTGTACTAGGTTTCAAATGGATTTAATAAAGTAGGTAGGAAAATAAGCAAATGAAGAAATGTTTAGATATATTTTCATGGACTTTGTCATGATCATTGCTTTTACTTTGCAGAATTTTAGATACTCTGTGCCCACCTCTTATATTGTGCCAGTCAAATTAACATGCTCACTACACAGAATTTGTAAGTGAATCAGACGAGAAAATATCTAATTCCGGCTAAATTCCTTCCAGGGTTTCAAGCCAACGTTGTGTTGGGGCATCACAAATGTCAGTGTTAACTTTCAAGTATTACGATGTAGTCCACAACACTGCCAGATTTCCTGAGTCATAATGTTTATTAGATGCAAATGAGGGAAACATCCTTTTATGTATTGCCAGTGTTGAACTTCTCCATAAGCTATCCAGTTTAAATTTCTTGAGGATATGTGACCCTTTTAGAAAAGTAATTTGTTACACAGCAGTGATGAAATTTGCGTTTATAAAACAGGAGTTCAAACTGTTTTGTTGTTTTTTTTGGTTTGTTTTCAACAAATTCTTCAACACTTTAAATATCGAAAAATCTCTACTAGTTAAGATAGAAGATATGACATAAAACAATCCCTATAGAAGAGAGTAATGGCTTATAAACAAAGATTACTTACATGGACGTGAGTGTGTAGCACATCTTAAAGTCACAGTTGTAATAATGTCGCTCTGCGAGAGAGACAACTACATCCAAATTGTCCTGAAGTCCATTCACTATGTCGGGTACCACTATTTCACTAGGCTTGTTATACTATTAGAGTGATGCAGAGAAGAATATCAATCAGTAACTGAAATGTTGTTGCTCATAGTGATGAAATAACATCCAATAGTAAATATAAAAAACTAATTAATCAATAATTAAAAAAATCTTCACCTTCTTTAACTTATTTTCATAAAGGAAGTGTAGTAGCTCCTCTTCCTCCTCAGTACATTGTTGGCTAAAAGGAAGGGAATCCAAGAAATCCCTTTCTGCAGTGACAAGACAAAGAAAAATGATTTCACACCTTTGAACTGTTTCTATGAAATAAATTCAAGAAAATCAGTACACTACAGTCAGTTTGAATATAATAGATGATTAGCAAGTGCCTGTCTCACCCTCTTGAGCAGTTAGCATGTGATGGGAAGTTAAAAGGTCAAAGGCTTCAAAGCAGTAGACATCCAATTTCAAGGCCTCTTTGTAGCTGGATGTGGCTAGAGGTCTGTTGTCCATAGCATCATAGATCTTTCCCCGTAGAAGGCAGATAGAACTGCTGATCTAAGAGAGAAAACCACAGGGAGTCAGAACCACTGAAGCACTATGGCCTTCAAATATTAATCAATCCGGTGTAACCGAGTTCACTACAATGGAAACAAGGGCACTGCGGGCAATAAAAAGCAAGCACTCATTCTCAAACCCAATAAAGAATTAAAAAAAATGTTTGTCTGTTAAACTATATATATATATATTTTTTTTTACATTTTTTAAAGTTATTTGAAATATTACAGATAGAGGATTACGGGTAACGTGATAATTTTGTGTCTTATTGAATTTCAAAAGAAAGAGAAGAAACTAGTATGAGAATGAACAAATTATAAAAGGAACTATACTTTCGGATGTTCCACAACCATGACTATAAATGTTTCAAAAGTACAGTACTATGCAAAACTCATAGACTCCATATTATCTTTAGTACACATTTTGTTATACATGTCTGCAAAACCATTCGCTGTTTCTAAACATAACTTAAACATTACAGAAGAATATTAGACAAAGTTACCAGAACTCATTCTGAAGCACACTCAAAACCTACTGTAACAACTGTTTTACATACAGTTGTGCAAAGGTTTTTGGCACAAACAAACAAAATGCCATAAGCAAAGATGCTTTTAAAAACATTTCTACAATAAAGAACCTTCTATAAAAAGCAGTAATGAGTACTAAATAAAATGAACACGGGCAATATTTGGTGTGAAAACTCTGGCAATAATAAGTAGTGTTAGGTACTAGATATTGATAAGTAAAACAACTTGGAGGCTTTACTTAGTGTGCTGGAGAATATGCCAATGTTTGTCAAACATGCTCCTTTCTATTTTCATGCAAAACTCAGGAGCCTACATTAGGTTTGTTTTTGTTTCCTTCTAAAAACTGGTCTATCATGCAATATATTATCTTCTTTTCAGGCATAAAAATATTTGTTTAATGTTATTTTTTATATATATTTATGTTAGGAAATAGTGAATTGTTTTGTAAATGATAGTGAAGACATAATACACATGCACATACATATAAAACAAAAATTGTACTCAAGATAATATGGTGCCTATGACTTTTTTGTACAGTAATGCATGCTCTTCAATAAATAAAAATGGGAATGTTTAACCTACTGATGTGGCATAGGACGCCTTAAAAAAAAATCTTTTTTTCAACAACAGTAGCAGCCTACATTGTTTTATTCTTTACATATTACACTTTGCAGCTTTAAATATTTATAAGAAGAGAAAAGGTGCTCACCGAAGATGGTGACATTTCCCATTCTTTGGCATTTTCTCTTGTGCCACTCTCCTCCTTTAGACCTTTATCCAGTAACTTTTTGCTTGTTGGTTCTTCTGTGTCCAGTATGTCAAGGGCCTGCTGGTACTCTTTGGCAGCATACTGTAAAGAACAAGAATCAAAATCTTGACACTTGTTTCAGAAAGTATGTATTATCTAATAACTGAAATCGCACACTATGAATTCTATATGGCTATAAGTTTGTAGATACTTGACCATCATACCCACATTTTAGATTTAGTCCCTCTTTGTTTTTATGATAACTTGCAGTATTCTGGGATGGGTTTCTACCAGATGTTGCTTGGTTGTGGGATTTTTGCCCATTCAGCCATTAGAGCATGACCGAGGTCAGCCACTGATGTAAAGAAAGGAGGCCTGTAGCACATCGGGTGTCCAAATTCATCCAAAGGTGTTGAGTGGGGATGAGGTCAGGGCTTAGTGCTGATCACTCATGTTCTTCTATGTCACATTGGGAAATCGTGTCTTAATCATGGATCACGGCATTGTCCTTCTACTTCCAGTGAATGGAAATCGTAATGCCACAGCATACAACTTATATAATTGTGTTCTTCCAATTTTGAGCAGATAGTAAGGTATCTACAAGCTTTTTACCATTTAGCATATGTTAAGTCTAAATGTCTTGTTATACTTACATGGCACCTTGCAGCAAGATACTGACAGGCTCCATATAACTAAGAAACAAAATTCAAATTTCAGACTTGGACTTATAAAAGCGTTACACTGGTGGCAATAACAGTTTAGGGTTTATGCAACATTCCATCTAATAGGGTTGCCATTTTCACAAACCGATTCAACTGGTTGGTGGCAGCCAGCAACCCATAAATAAGTACAAGCTCTTACCTTGTCAAGTTTGCGAGACCGTAGGGCATGAGATGCTCTGTGATACTGGGATGTAAGATAAAGGCACTGTGCTAGCCAGTATATGTCTTGAGGATCCTCTGAAAGGAATTAAGACGAAAATGAAATTAGAAAATGTGGTCCCACAAGCTGAACTCATCTTTAAGTTTGTTTTGGCTATACGTTAGTGAAGCAGACTGGTTATTGTAGTCTAACACAATGCTGACACTCAGGACACTCACCATGTGATAAAGATGCCACTTTGTCAGCCCAAAAGAGAGCACTTTGATATTGTTGCTGCAAATAAATAAATAAATAAATAAATAAATAATATATATATAATTACTTTATCATCTTTAAATCATTAGGGAAACGATTAAAAGTATGTTTAGGCATCTCAAAGCATCAATGTGTAGTTATTGTTTACATATGTAATTAAACCGTTATCGAGTTACTACAAAAACTCAATTCAAGTTTGAGCAACGCCTTAGCACTCTAACTAACGTTAGCCACAAAATGCTATCTAGTTTCAAATATTTATCATTTTTAAAAATCCCATGATAAGTCTTGGTGTCTGGATGCATTTGTTTGTGTGTTGTAATCACTCACAGCATCCTCCTAGTCTCCGTTTATTAAACACGCTGCCTACACAGATCAGTCACTGGCTAACGGCTTAGCTGTCTAGCGGTTAAAAGAGGACACATCCGGCTGTACAAGTTTCTTTTACCTGATCGATGTAGTGCCGCACACGCTTCCGGAGTCTGTCTAGATTCATAGCGATTGTCGGGTTTCTCAAACACAACAAGTTGACATTATATATATTTACGTTGTTGTGAATGAAAATGTACCACTCTGTCAGAAGTTAGCCGAATGTAGCTATCCAAATAAAGACTAAAACCCGCGGTTAGCATAAACTTGGTGTAACACCGACAAATTCCCCGGGAACATCGACGCTTCAAGAAAAGGTCCTAGCTGCGAATATACACACGAGCTGTGCAGCAAAATAAATTTAAATAAAAACTATTTGGGACAGTTCATAAATCATGAAGTCTGTCGTGTTTCAGTTATAATGATAAAATGTCATGTTATTTTCCCTGACATTTATTCGTCAGTCGGGACTTTTAGTTACATTTCAGATAGAAATCAGTGTGATTTAGGAAATTATCCAAAAAATGTGCAATAATTCCCATATGCCACTATTCCTCATCATACAACATGCTCTTCTTAAAATACAGTGATTATTACAGATATGCTTCAAGAATGCGAAAGAATAAAATGCAGTGCAAAAAGCATCGCTGTAACTAGGGTTTCTTCATGACTACTTTATGGTTAGTTTTAGTTTTTATATAATTGAATTATATTCAGAAAAACCCTACTTACTGAGACAGAGATATAAAATAACACTTAATAACAGGCACATTTATTAAACAACACATCGTATCCGTCTAAGTGCAAATGAATGGACGGATTCCACTTTGTATTTAATGCACCATTGTATTGTTCAATCCCCCACTATGGAGAATGTAATAAACTGGAAAGCTCATAATGAAATCTGAATTGTAATGGCCGCAAGTCTCTGAGTCCTCCCTTGTGGCTGAGACCTGGAGCTTAAACTCAAACTCAAACTTAAACTAATCTATTGCAAAAGCACGGCTAACGGGTTTAGTCAGTGAGAGCCTACTGTACATGCACAAAATATGCTGCATATTCAGTTTTAATTGTGCAGAATCATACAGGGTACGTTAAGGGCACAAATTCAGAAAGGCCAGAAAAGCCAAAATAAACGTGATGTTACAGAGAAACCGCAAAGTGTACATTCCTCTACTCTGAAAACTTCCACTGATGGAAAAATGTAATCTGCAGTTTTACCACAGGTTGCCACAAAGTGCTAAGATTGGAGACTTACATAAGTGTTTAACTTTTAAAAAAAAAACTTTACATGATTTTTTTTCTGAGAGGCAGCACGGTTCCTGCCTTGGGTCAGTGTGCAAGGAGTTTGCATGTTCTCCTTAAAAATCTCCCGATATTTGAAATAGTACAGGTGTGATCAGTTCAGTGGAATGGAAAACTCTCTAAAGTTGCTTCTCTAACAGCGAAACAATCAGATTTCCTTGTTGGCTAGTTTCTATCCTGATTTCTCAAGAACAAGCTAAATTAAATGTTTGTAAGATTTCTATGGTACTAGTAACATGTGATCACTGCAAGGATGAATGTTATGAAATAATACATTATTTAGCCATATCTACTTGTTTTGGAAATTATGTGATTAAGAGGAAGAGATAAAAACAGACTTGGGGTTTTGAAAAGTTGTTTCACTCATAAACGAACCACAATATGGATTGAAAGGTTACTGAGACAGCTGGGTTGGTGCCATCTAGTGGTAAAGTTATGTCATGATTTGTTTCAAAGAGAAAAAAAAAAAAATTCTAAAAATGTACAGTTTATAGCTAAATGTATGTGGAGACCTGACAGTCACAGCCATATATGAGCTTTCCTTAAAATGTTGCAACAAAATTTGAAGTACGTAATTTTATATTGTAGCATTACAATTTCACAAACATGTTCCAGCATGACAATGTCCATGTGCATGGGTGGGAAACAAACTCATGGTTTGCCATGTGTGACTTAACTTAAAAGAACTTAATTGTCCTTCAGAGTCCTGATTCCAATTGGACACCTTTGGGATATACTGGAATTCATGCCAGGCCAGGCTTTCTCATATCAGTATTAGATCTCACTAATGATCTTGGGGCTGAATTCAAATAAAATCTCCCAGCCACACGCTAAAATATTTAAGTAATTTATTTATTAAATTATTAGTATTTGTCATTTTCATTAATTTATTTACATAATTTATTAAAGGTAATTAAAATTTTAATTTTAAAGTAAATCTTTCCTAAAAGGTTAGAGAGTATTATTACCACAAAGGCTGGAATAAATCTGGAAAGAGGGTTTTTATAATCAATATATTGGAACAGTTTGATTTCCTTTCTCTTCTCTTCAGGGATTGACTTTAACTTGCTTAGAATAGTGCAAATGTGGGCCCTGGGGAACTGTGCACGTGACACATACCTTTGGTCATATAGTGCAAGTACTAGGACCCTCTTTTTCTGTATTTCAGACACTTCCATTTAAGAGAAGTATCTCACACAGTAAATATGACTCTAGTTTTACATTCGTATGTTTCTAAAGATAATATAATGCAAAATAATTCCTTCCTTCCTTCAATTACATGATCAGAATTGTGGTGGATCCATGAACGCATGGAGGTAGGAATATAGTCTGGATGCAGTATTTGTCCAACTCAGGGCACCATACACACACAAGTGTAATTTCATGTAGCCAATCCACCTACTAACATGTGTCAGGAGGTTGGGAAACCAGAGAATGTTCCACAAATCATGAAAAACTCCACACGACAGACAGTAATTCAAGCTCTGGACCCTGGAGCTATAAGGTGGTAATGGTACCTGTTGTGGTGGTCACACAAAAACAGTAATATATCCTTGATCTTCAATACTAGGAAACCTGAAATCAGGTACATTGTCTACAAGACATTTAAACAAATAATGACATATTTATTACTAACAGCTAATTCTTATTATTGTCTTGTTTTCTATTTAAAACTGCACATGATGAGTAACATAAGGCTTTTTCTTGTTAAAAAGTAAAAAAAAAAAAAGAAGAAGAAAACTTAAGTACTGTACTAAAAAGAGAAATCCAGATATACATTGAGGCAATAATTTATTTTATAACATAATTCTGGCATCTGGTAAACAAAACTGAGAAACACTGAATGGCATTCTTGTCACAACAGATTCTGCAAGACAGCAGAGCGTAATATGTGGTCGTAAAATGAAACCTTATGTGATTGAATATGTCATTAATTAATCCAAACAATTTGTTCTCCACATATTAATAAATGGTTCTTTTATACCTTATAAAATATTGTTTATTTATAATATTTATTTCTGTACATACCACTACAGTATTTTACAATGGCAACAAGTGTGCTGGTGGCATGAGCTGCATGTTGCTCTGTCCGTGGGGCTCTGGTTTTAAAAGTGCATCTGATTTATTCATCTTGTCGAGTCCTACAGGAGGTACGCATGCTTGGAAAAAGGGCTCTTGAACCACATTTTGTCTCATACTCCTCTAGTTTTCTATGATTTATGGATGTAAATGTGGGAGGTGTGCAAGTATGTAATTGTCTGCAATGGGAATGAGGTACAGGATTTGCAGAGATCCTCCAGAATCCCTCAGGGTCTCTGGACAGGATTACTTTACCAGCAGCAGCAGCTGACATTGTGCATGTGACAGCTCTGAAAGAAATTTTGAGTATCCCACTTTCACCTGCTTTTTTTCTTCTTCTTTGTATTGCTTGAAGGTTTGAGTCCCTTATATCCCCTTTACTCTTCAACAATCCCACCAGTTTCAAGTGTTTCTCCATGTTTTCCTTTTTGTATGTGTTTCATACAAGTCTTTTAAAAAATAAACTGAAGTCAGTGAGGCAGCACAAGCCCATGGTGTCAAAATGTCACCATCAACAGATCTATACACTTTTGCGCTTTGATCCAGTCACGATCGGCCGAGCAAATTCCACAAAGTCATCTATTAGGACTGGCCATGCACCTAAAATAAAGAGATAACTCAACCATGTAACAAGTTCACAATGTTCAAAAGATTACTCTCAGCTTTCTTAAAATTAGGGTAAAAAACTAACCTAAAACCAGACTGGGAAGCTTATTATCCTTGTCTATCCTTTATCATCTTTACATGAAACATGTAATAATGCTGTTTTAATATATATAGTTTTAACTTGCTCAGTGCTTGGGAGTGCATGATATTGAGGGGCTAGCTAATGCTAGTTCAGCTTTAGAAATGTTAAAGATGGACTGTAATCTCGAGGGTTAAACATGCTCACCTTCCTCATCATAGTTTGACATATCATCTGCAATCATGTTGCCAAAATCTAGAAGCAAGTTCCAGGTATCCCGGGGGATTGATCGCTTATGGTGTTCCTGTTTTTAGAGGGGGAAAACTCAGGGTATTTCCTTTGCAGAGAAACTGCCTGTTCTTTAAAATGTTTCTACAGTTCAATTGCTTGAAATGATACTTTGCATTTTACTTTGCTAAGCAAAAAAGCTAAGGAAACTTACCAATAAAAATTTATTCCAAAGGTCAAGAAACTTGAAACGGCCTGTCAGAACTAGATTCCAGTAAGCGACTGCCATCTCCAAATCTAAAATCCAAAGCAAGCATTAAATAAATCAGTAATTTTTAAAATAGTAGTTGTATTATTTATTCTCATTTCTAAAATTACCTAAACCTTTCTGCCCAGGATTCTTTGCAAAATTAAACGTAAACTGGTAGAAGTCCTTAAACTTTCCACTGTCTTTCAGTTCCTGTTCCAATCGAGGAAGCAGACTGCGGAGTTTCTCTGGACTGTCACATCTACAGATAAATAGAAAGAAGCTATGTTTGTCTCAAACACAACTTAAAAAGCAGCACCTCCAATAATCATAATTGTAAATTACTTATATGACATTTTCACAAAGACAAATGAGTAATTTTATGTTGATTCGAAAAATAATTTTCATAACACAAACTACCATCACCCTGAAGCACTAGTCACTGAATCTGATGATTGTTTTAGAGTGAAAGATCAGTCTAAAGGGATAAAACTAAAATTATGCAGGTGATGGTGTTCGTAGGGTCAGAAAACCTTTTGTTTACATTGCAACACACCCAAGTTCAGTCATGCCATCAAGGAACTCCTTTTTGCTGAACTCGCATTGGGTTGCTGCTCTGAACTTCCACGCTACTACAAGAACGCTTATGCTGGCCGGGTCCAGGTTGAGGTCATCACAAAACTGTTGAATTCCGTCAATCCCAATCTTATTCTCATCCTGGGGATCTGAGAAAAAGAATATCCTACATTTAGGCCTAAATTAAATCTGTGTAAAGCAAAACCATGATAAGCCACATACTTGGGAGAGGTAAACATACCGGACCCTACTCACAGGATATGCAAGAAGAGGTAGTGCACTTGCCTTTGTATCGGTTATAGAGCTGCTCCAGCTTCTTTCGGTCTACTGAGGTTTTCATGGATTCCTTGAAGTACAGATCCGGGTTTTGGAAATAGTTGTCAGTGGCCACCTCTAGTTTCCAGTCATTCTGAGTGAGACAGTACACAGCTGTCTTCTCGCCTGCTTGCGTGAAGGACATGAACTGTCGCACTTTGTCCTTCTGCGAAGATTTCAGCTTATGCTGAACAGGCACAGAGGAGAAGCTCTCAGTCACGCACGTCGACACACGGAGCAGCACGTGTACAAACAGTGTGTACAAACAGAGACAGGCAAGAAACAAAAACACCCACATCAAGAAAGTCAAAGACACAGGACAGTTAGGAGACGTATTAAAGACAGAAAGAGGAAGACTATTTTTGGAGGTTATTACTAAAAACAGACAAAACAAACAGACATTAAGCAAGCATAGAGATTTGTTAGTTTCCTATCAGGAGGCATGGAGTGAAGTGTGACAGGCCACATGCTGAAGGAGCATGTGGTGGTAATATGAGCTGACCGACCCCAACAGCTCCCAGCAGCAAAAAACAAACCATATTCTGCAGACGCGTATTAGTCTGGATGTTTCACAGCATTTAGTTGTGATTATTATTATTTATTTAATTTTTTTTTTTTTACAATACATGACAGACAGGGATAATAAAAAAAAACCCGACAACCTGATGGTTTTGGTGTAGACATGCACCAATAAAGTCAAACAGAGTTCTATGCTGTATACCAGTTTACAGTTATAGTATTCAGTGTCCTGGATAAAACTGTTCTGTTTTAGCCTGCGGAAACACATTTACGGCGCTCACTTTCCTCCCCTTTATTACAAAACGCGCAAGGATTGGTTTAAGTCTACCGAAACATAACAGCCTGTCTGTCTGTCGCTGAGCAACCTCGAAAAACGAGTGTAGTTAGCTAGTGTACACTACACGCCAAAAAGGGAAAGGTACGTCCAGGGCGCCAGCGGACTCCAGGATCAACAACTGACCTTCCTGCTCACAACAGATCTGCACTAATGTCTGGAGGAGGCTGGCGTCTGAGTGGCGCTACTACTACACGCCTCGGACATCCCTCTGTTTCCGCGCACAGCTCCTGCAAATATCAGCGTTTTGTCATTTCCAGATCACCTACCATTTTTATCACCCGCTGTTTGACCAAATTGTTAGTCCCCATATACGGCTGCGCGTGAACATCAAGGGGGAATGCGCCAGAGGAGCACCGCGCATGCGCCCTGAAACTTCGACTTTCTGGGAATTGTAGTTTTTCGAAGCGAATACCCATATTCGGCGTTTGAATTTGAAAAAAACATACAGTATTGCTGGATCATCATTTAGATTTAAGAAATAAGAAGTGCTATATATATATATATATCAGCAAAAAAAGAAACGTCCTCTGACTTTCAACTGTTTTTACTTTCAGTAAACTTAATGTGTAAATATTTGTATG
>JAQQZT010000036.1:15250754-15270261 GCA_030068275.1 Clarias platycephalus | reverse complement strand
CCTTTACAAAGAAGATCTGTAAAGTTATTTGGATTTTTACAACATTATTGTTGAAATACACAGTCCTGAAAAAGGGGTGTTTCTTTTTTTGCTGAATATATATATATATATACTATACACAGTACGGTAAGGAGACTTTTAGTCGCAATAAAACAACTGAATTATGCAAACGATAAAAAAAAAAAAGCTGTATGTCTGTACATGACAATTCTGACCAAGGTGGCTCAAAGCCCACTGCAATCGTTCCCGTGAACATTCAGGTGGAATGCCTGATTCTTGAAGATCGATTGATAATTTGTTGCCAACTTGTGGAACAGATACATGTGGGAACTGTACACACAATCACCCACACCACATCACCTGCGTAAAGTCCTAAACTCGCTCTAAGTGATTTCAACAATGTTTGAGCTATTAAAAGAGTTCCTGGGAGGCCAGTGTTTCAGACATGAAGCAGTCAGTCTGATCATGACTCAGGTGTGAGAAAACTATCTACATTGATGGTATCCAAGTACTAGTGAAACACTGGGATAAATGTATTAGTGTATCAGGTGATTATGTAAAGTGATAAAGGTATTTTTTTACGCTCATAAAAATGTTCTGTTATTTTGCACAATCAAAAGTCCCAGTTGGACTTAAACTCTCCTCATATGTACTGTATATATATATATATATATATATATATATATATATCTTAAAATGTTTGTTTACCTACAGTATTAATGATTTTAGTGTCTTTGTAGCTAATGCCTTAACTAGTTTCTCTATTTCTTCCTTTTACAATATCCAAATTATATATACAAATCGATTTGGATATTGAATACCAGAAATTATTAATGTGTAATTGTTATCAATTCAGGGTTGATAAAAACATTTTTTTAATAGAAATTAGGCTGTGCCATGACACTGCAGAAAACCAACATGATGACAGTGAACTTAACTTTGTACAAGTTTATGCGAGGATACATGGCCAAGTGGTGATTAGTTTAAAATTGTTATCTTGGTTTCACAGGCATGTGTCACACTGTGTGTTTCATCACTGCCCTGTTAGTCCATTTTTACAAACCACCCAAAAAGCATTACACATCATGTAGCAGATATGGCAAATTATTATATAACATGATGTGTTTTGAGAACACAATATAAGGGGAGGCAGCGAATGTTAAAACTACACAATTAATTTTTAAATCTGCTACTTATGGTGAAAAGACTTTAATCATAACTCTTCCTTTTTGGTCCTGGTGTTGTTTATGTTCTGTAAGATTGTTTTACACTGCAATATATGTAGAGGTTAAATGGTTGCATTGTATTTATTATGGAGTATTAAGTGGATCTACTTGTGCAGTGTCTACAGTATATATTGTTTTGTTTCTTTTTGTCTATAGAGACAGCAAAAAAATATATACACACCGGGTAAAATAAAAAAACAGTGCCTTGCAAAAGTATTCACCCCCTTGGCATTTTTCATGTTTTGTTACATTATAACCTGTAAATTAATGTAATGTATCTGCAGTAGTCTAAGTTAGTGAAGTGAAATGAGAAAAATATATCAAAAAAAAAATCTTTAAAAAAAATTTAAATCTGAAAATTGGCATGTGCATATGTACGCACCCCTTTTGCTATAAAGCCCCTCAAAGGTTCAACCAATTACCTGTCACATAATTAGTGAAACGAAGTCCACCTATGTACAATCTAAGTGTCACATGATCTGTCAGTATAAACACACCCTGAAAAGCCTCCAGAGGCTGCAACACTAAGCAAGGGGCATCGCATTAGGTAGACCAAGGAGTGCTCCAAGCAAGTCAGAGACAAAGTTGTTGAGAATTACAAGTCAGGGTTGGGTTATAAAAAGTATCCAAATGTCTGATGATTTCCTGGAGCACCATCAAACCCATCATCTTTAAATGGAAAGAACATGATATCACAGCAAGCCTGCCAAAGAGAGGGAGAAAAACAGACCGGGCAAGGAGGGCAATAATCATAGAAGCCAATGTTAACCCTGAAGGAGCTAGGGTTCAGAGTCTGGTGTATCTGTGCATGGGATCATAATAAGCTGTACATTCCATAGAGCTGGGCTTTATGGAAGAGTAACCATAAAAAAGCCATTACTTAGTGTTAAAAATAAGACACATTTTGAGTTTGCCAAAAGACATGTAGGTGCCTCCCCAAATGTGTGAAGATGCTTTGGTCAGATGAGACTAAAATTTAACATTTCAGACACCAAGGAAGACACAATGTCTGGACCCAACACATCCAATCACCCCAAGAACACCATCCCTAAAGTAAAACATGATGGTGGCAACATCATGTTATCGGGATGGTTTCAGCAGCAGAGACTGGGAAACTGATCCGAGTCAAAGGAAAGATGGATGATGTTAAATACAGGGATACAAGTGGGAAACCATCCAACATGAAGGAGCTGGAGCAGTTTTGTCTTGAGGAATGGCCAAAAATCCCAGTGGCAAGATGTGGCAAGCTCATAGAGAATTATCCAAAGCGACTTGCAGCTGTAATTGCTGCAAAAGGTGGCTCTACAAAGTACTTACTTTAGGGGATGAATAGTTATGCATGCTGAAGTTTTGTTACAACATATTCAACAAAGTATTTGTTGTTTGCTTGACAATAGAAAAAAAAAAAATCGCACCCTCAAAGTTGTAGGCATGTTCGATAAATGAAGTAATGCAAACTTTCAAACAATCCATTTTATTTCCAGGTTGTGAGGCAACAAAACATAAAAAATGACAAGGGGGTTGAATACTTTTGCAAGGCATTGTATATTACATTAATTTAATATTATCATGTGTATCTATATACAATAACTTGTAGCAATAAATTTAGTATTAAGATATTTATCCATTTTTTCCCCCCTGAAGTGTGTATAAATTGTTTTGGTTCTATCCTGTATATAAGGCTGCGGGGGATCTGGAGCCTATTCCAGGAGACATAGGGCACGAGGCAGGGTACACCCTGGTGCCAATCCACTGCAGGGTACACACATTTGCATGTCTTTGGATTGTGAGAGGAAACCAGAGTACCCTGAGGAAACCCACCAAGCACAGGGAGAACGTGCCAACTCCATGAACACAGACCCTGAGGTGTTAATCGAACTCGGACCCTGGAGCAGCGAGACACAGTGCTAACCACTGGAGCATTGTTTCAAAGCAGCTTTATCTCCCAAAAGAAAAGGAAATTAGTTTGAAAAGTTTTGGTGCTAGAATGACAATACTGTAGTTCTCTATTCTCTTCTCTAATTTATTTAATAAATAGCCTAATCGTATTTTTAAACATCATGTATACCTGTGATATCTACTGTATATACTATCGTGTTTTCACAATTAATTAATTAACTCAGGTTTATGAGTGAACGTAGGTTTTGCTCTTTTAAACAACGTCAAATTTAAACTTTTTAGACCTTAGCTTTTGTGCTGTGACGCCAATAAATTTTATTTTTTATTTTTTATTTTTTTAAAGCTGCCCACATGGGCGGAACCTGACACAGTCGCCCAATAAGAGAGTCCTATCAGCGGAAATGTACATTATTAACCAATCATCGCGCGATGTGGGTGTGACCTCGCGGGGGAAACGATTCCGTAGCGTCACGCGTGCTGTTGTCCAATCAGCTGCGGTGTGCCGTGGACACCGCCAAGCTCAGTTTTCGCTCGGACCGGAGAGGGAGTAGTTTGTACACCAGTTACGCTTTGGTTCATTCAGCGCTGCTGGTTCATCACAGAGGACAAAGCGTGAATGCACTCAACTGTAAGCTGCTTCACACTGGGATTAGCATTAGCGCAGTTTGATGACTCTTTACTTCTGGAATTGAAGCACAAGCGGCATGTAGGTTCACTTAGACACTGGTGTTACCTTTCATCAGCATTAGCACTGAAGCTACACGGCTAACTGCAGTTTCCAGTTAGCTCACTGTTGGCTAGTTAGCTGTCGCCAGTTTCAGACATAGACTAACCTCAGTCGTTTGCGTCGCCGGCTAGCTGTCTTTACTTCCATACAGTGTGTGTGTGTGTGTGTGTGTACGCACATGCGAGCAACAAAAAGATCGAGGTAGTTACTTGCACACGTTTGTTATGTTTATTTTACGGATTAAAACGTTAAAGTTAAAACGGGACCGAGACTCACTGTTCTTCCTGATCGTGTTAGATCACCACATCTGATGGATTTCCAGCTAATTCTTCTATCACGTTGGCTAATCAACAACACAAACGTTAATATCCGACTAGGTATCTTTAAGGTTTATGTTGTTCACAGATCAACCGGCTGGTTAAACGGATGTTTAACTGAAATATTAGTATGAATTTGTATAAATTGGGAGAATCAGAGGTTGATCATCATCAGGCCTGAGACACATGAACAGTCGAGAAACACCACTTGGCTTAGCATGTAAAAATGGCTGACCTAGCAAAAGCACCGGGCTGAGACATTTCTTTGCTCATCTGCTTTCCTAACACAGACACCCGGTGTAAATATGACCTGCTGCTCGGTTGAAGAAATATTGTTATTCTTCAGTTTAGTTTACACATTCGCAGTTTTTGTGAGCTCCAGGGTAAGAAACGATCGGTAACAGGAACAGATTTAACACCTTACAAACAATACGTTACTTCCTCTATAAATACAAACGAAAAAAATAAAATACATTGGTTCAGAATAGTGTATTTTCCCCTCTATTTGAGTCTAATCTGTAGACAATACTGCTGACTGGCGATAAGCAGCTGCTGTCTTGCTGTCTCGTTCGCATCCATTTTGTTGATGGCTAGCTGCTGGAGAAATAAAGAGCTCAGAGTCAGGGGTGAACTGTTCATCGGTGTAGGCTGAAAACTTTTCCCGATTGATTGCTATAACAAGGTTTTGGTATAGATGCAAACTTTTAACCGATCAGTTATTGGATTATTGTTTCCTGTTTTGAGAGGGGCTTTCAGATCTCCTCTTCCTCTATTCTTAAAGCTAAGCTAGCTAGTGAGCTTTGCCAACAAAACCCCAGGACCCAAGAAGGTAGGGTGCTCAAGACAGTGTTAAGGCGTTAAGTTCACTTGCAAACTTTGTCTAGTTTACTTTCTGATCACCAAGCTGTGCTCTGAGCTTCGCTTCGGTCTGAGGGCTTCTGCGTTGGAGCGGGTGACCGACAGCGAGCGCGTTTTCTGTGCATTTAAATGAAGCTTTCGCTGCAAAACAACGTGTTTCCAGAGCAGCTAGCTAGCTGGCCGGCTAACCCTGTTAGCATGCTCCACATTGTACCTCCTGTCTGGCCATGGTGGTGGTTGTTGACGGTTTCCTCTCCTCTGGAGCAGGTTGGAACAAGGATGCATAATATCGCTGTTAGCTCGCATCTTGCATCTCATCAATGTGTTGACAGACTTCGAAATGTCCCACAAACAAGGTTACAGCGAGGCACTTTACCTGTGTAAAAACAAGTTATCACGAACAAGCAAAACTTTGTAATATCGATTGGTTTGAGTAACTTTTAGCTAACTGTGCACACGCAGATGTGTGAAAAATCGCTCAAGCATGCTCCTGTCCTTGGGTTAAATCGGTGGAGAGAAATTTTTGCTTCACGTCACATATATATATATATATATATATATATATAGCAGGTTGTCTTTTTTATATGAAGAGAGCTCAGTCGTGCTCGTGTATAAGTTGATGACTAAAGTCCTGAAAGCAAACCGCGGCCTAGTGTAATGCAGCCCTGCCTTCTGAGACCCGCTAAAAGTTACAAGGCCAGTTTAGATTTCCTGGTGCATGCACCATGTACCGAACCTGTATGATACCACAGTTCATAAGAAATGCTAGTCTTTTGCTAATTTAATCAAGCTGTATTTGTGTTGGTGTCAAGGATTGTCTCTCTTGCAGGTGTACACTGGTGTGATCATTCGGCTTTGATTCTCTGGTTAGATTCAGCCTTTGCTCCTCTTCCTCAAGGATCATGGCCAAAGATGTAAGTGTTTAATTTTAATATTGGTTGCATGTATAAGACTTCTGTCATTGCTTGGAAACTACAGTCTAACCACAGATCTCATCACCCAACAGGCTGGTCTGATTGAGGCCAATGGGGAGTTGAAGGTTTTCATTGACCAGAATCTGAGTCCAGCCAAAGGTAAGGCACATGGCAGACTCTATTATCTAGAAGTGCTTTATAACAATAAGCAGGTTTATATATATCTACATAGTTACATGTAGAGTGATAAAATGCATTTTGCACATTTCTTTCAGGAGTCTTGTCTTTGGTCACTGTTCATCCACAGTCAGTTGCAATAGGAAAACAACTTTTGCCAAAAACACTGGGCCCATCAAATGTCAACATTGCTCCTCAGATGGTAAGTAGGACAATGATGAAATGCGACATTACATAAACCCACACTGTATCCATCATAGTTTTTTGGTTTTGGAGCAATATTATTATTATTATTATTATTATTATTGCAAAGTTATGCACTGATGGATGTTTTTTGTTTTACGTTTTATCAGTATGTCCCTCAGAGCAAGCCAGAGGTGACAGTTTCAGGGAAAATCTCCCTGAGACAACATGAGGTAGAGAGTGGAACCAGAATTGAAAGGGAACTTTGTTCTGTAAGGTGAAAAGTGCAGTTGTATAACAGAAATCATTAAGTTCATTTTGTTAAGGTTCCCAACTGTTCACTAATGGAGACTTGGGTACAAAACTGCTTGTGGCAGGTTAAGTCCTAAAACTATTAAAGGGGTTGCAGTCTTAAGCCAGCAAGGAAACATAGTTTGTACCAGTGCAGTTCAAAGCCATCTTCATAAATATCAAGTGAAAGTGAAGTGAGGAAAGTAAGGGACAACCTCAGCAGCAGTGAGTGGTCTCCATACGACAAGAACTCCCACCAGAATCACGATGATATGATGAATCAGGCAGTTCCAAGTGGGATAAAGTGGTGTCAGGACCCACTTCTCCCACTTACAAAGTGATGCCAATATGAGAGTAATGAGTATCGACTAATAGGGATTGGACACAAAGGTGACTCCTTGCAAGTTTAGTTTACACATTATGTAAGATCTAAGAGATGTGATGACTGCAGACGTTTTGTTCACCTGCAAGATTTTGAGTCCTTCAGCATCACATACTTGTTGATGGTAAAGCTGAACCTGCATCAGTGTTCTGATTCAGAGCAGTACTGACCCTGGTAGCGATGCTCTGTATATGATTGATAGAGCCTTATGAGAAACTATTGTATCAAGAAACAAGCTGTCTGTTTATGACGGCATCCTTTTGTCAGGCAGCCATTTTGAACATTCGATCTTGCTCTGTATGATGTCCAGGTCATTGGGACACCACAAAGGCCAAGTGGATCCAACGTGCTTCTAATGAACAGTCCTCACACACCCAGCTCTCAGTTCATCACCCAGAGCCAACCTCCGGATGCTTCCCCATGGTCCTCAGGGTGAGTCGGCATCGATGCTGTCTTCTTTGCATTTGTTAACATTTTAATTGAAGTGTTTGTTACATTGTGTCTTTTGAATTATGCCATAAAATAGAACAGTTACCTGTAATGTAAAGCAGATTACCGTAATGCATATGGCAGTGCTGGTGTACCTCTCTGTTATTCTAATGTCAAATGTTAGTTAAGGATTGTTAATACTGTGTCCACAGGAAAAGAAGTAAGAAAGGGGAAAAGAATGGGAAAGGTCTGAGACATTTTTCTATGAAGGTGTGTGAGAAAGTACAGAAAAAGGGTGTTACCACATATAATGAAGTAGCAGATGAGCTTGTGGCCGAATTCAGCTCTGGTGACAATCACATCTCCCCAAATGACGCGGTGAGTTTTTAATTGTGATTTTATTTAGACCATCCTACCTTAACTAGTCTTCTGTTTTTCTCTCACCTTTCAAAAACAGACCAGTAGATAATTTATATTGACTATTAATTATTTGAGAAAATATTTGTAGAATTCTTGTTTATTCCTAATTCTGAATTCTCTTCCTCCTTAGCAAGTGTATGATCAGAAGAATATTCGGCGACGTGTATATGACGCCCTCAATGTGTTGATGGCCATGAACATAATCTCAAAGGAGAAGAAGGAGATCAAGTGGATTGGGCTCCCCACCAACTCAGCTCAGGAGTGCCAGAATCTTGAGGTGAGTAATTTTGTTTTGTAGGCTGTTGTCTTCAGTCTGCAGCCGACCAGTGCTTTAAGTCAGGATGGACTGATCATTTTTATTTATTTATTTATTTATTTTTTGGGACCTTCCGATCCGTAGTCAACTGCCTCAACCACTGAGCTTCCCCTATTGGATGTCTTTATATGATTGGAGCCCAAAAACTTTTCAGCATAAATCGGGTAGATGAAGATACAGTTTGCCAAACTTGCAGTGGAAGAACCTGAGTGACCTTCACAGAGCCCTGTCTTGAATTTTTACTGATCATCTTTTGGAGGGTCAGTTGCACCGCAGGCCTCCATAACTAACATCAATGTCTGCACTCCCTATCATAGCAATCTTTTGGCCAAACAAGCAGAAATCCCCAATGCTGTGTACCACAGTCTCATGGAAAGCCTTTCCAGATGATATGGAAAGTGGAAGAAGTAACCACATGTAAAACTTGCAAGAATAGACAGAAGTGATGAATAATTTGATGCTCATAAAGTGACAGTTTTTTATTTAATCAGTGGACACATTAGTACACATGTTAAACATACACAGTACGATATTTAGTGAAATGATTAATAAGCATTAAAAAGACTATGAAAATACATTATTCCACACAGATAATCAAGTCTGATTGGCCTAGGATGAATAATGCATGAATGCAGACACACAGAACCTCCTTAATATCGAACATGAGGACTTCTTTCTGGAGGTTTTGCATTATTGCATTATTATAACAATGCATCATAACAATGACTGTCCACCAACAAATACATGAGCTACTGAATATATCTGTTAAAACACATTTGAGTCTATTTTCTATGTGTTGCCTTTTCTCTTCCAGGTGGAGAGGCAAAGACGTTTGGAGAGAATCAAGCAAAAACAGTCACAACTCCAAGAACTCATTTTACAGGTAACTAGCACAGTATGGAACCATCATGTCTGTTTCGATACTGTAATTGTGATTATTCTTCAAACTAATGCACTGTACTGTCTAATGTGTGTAGCAAATAGCTTTTAAGAACCTTGTGCAGCGGAACCGTCAAACAGAACAGCAAACAAACAGACCACCACCAGAAAATTCAGTCATTCACCTTCCCTTTATCATCATTAATACCAGCAAGAAAACTGTCATTGACTGCAGCATCTCCAATGACAAGTAAACATGAATGTTTTATTTCCACCTCAGTTAAATCTTTATGCAATAAAAAAAAAAATCCATTAGAAAAACATTCTTAATGTTGGTTTAAGTGATTTGTTTCTTCATATGTTTCTCTCTTCCTACTTTTCTTACATGTCACTTCTGCGCTGCCATTCAGGTTTGAGTACCTCTTCAACTTTGACAGCATGTTTGAGATCCATGATGACATTGAGGTATTGAAACGTATGGGCATGGCATGTGGCCTGGAGGTTGGCAAGTGCTCTGCTGAAGACCTCAAAGTCGCCAGGAGCCTGGTGCCTAAAGCACTGGAGCCTTATGTTACTGGTCAGTGGCCCATAACTTTTTGTGCTGAGCTTGAGATATTTATTTGTTTTAGGTTTACCCGGTGCGGGGGGGTTGTGCGCGTGCGTGCGTACCATGAAGATGAAAATTGAGGCGTGGTAGCTTGTTGTCAGAGGGTGTGAGGTCAAATCACAGTGCCACGAAGGTGCCACTGCTGAGCTCTTTAACAAGGCGCTTAACTCTCAACTGCTCAGTTGTGTAGATGTGCTAAATGTGAGATGCATTGCATAAGCGCATTTGTCAAAGTCATTTATACAGCACTTTGTTGCTTGGCACCCTGTTATTTGAAATATTTTAACTGCTTGTCACATAATTTAAATAACTACACTGGGTCATATGCTTCTTGACCACATTGTTGAAAACAGTATATTACTGAGTCTTCTTTTGCAGTCAGAACAGCTGCAGTACCTAGGGACTTTCTTGCTTTCTCTGTACACTTAGTAAAAACTTAGCTTAGATGCTAAAAAGTAAAAGCACAGACAACAGGGAGCGACAAGCATAGCAAATTTATACAAAATGATAGTCTTAACTAAATACGTAGCAAAAACAGCATACAATAATTCACAGTATCCGAGTATAAGAACTAAAGGGTTTAAAGTAATTTACATAAAAATGGGCAGAATCTAAAAACATTCATCCAAATAAGAATTTTACTAAAACTTATTATTAGCCAAGTATAAATGATTAATTTCATAAAGGAAGTCTCTAAAATTTAGATGTACAAACTGTATCTTACTGCTACAATAAAAATTATTGAACATCTCAAACCCACCCGTATCAGTTCAGTCACCTTCTGCATGCTTGCAATAAAAATTTACAATTTTTTAAATTAATTGATTTTCAAATGCACTGGATCTGTAAATATAATTAAATAACCTATATTGATGCAATTAAAAAGACATTTCAAATTGCTAGGAAGTCAGACCCCCGTGCGTCATTTCACAGTGACTTCCTCTATGTTCACAATAAAGATCAATGGATTTTACTGTAGAATTTTTAAGCATTTGTGGTTCAAAGTAAGGTGTTAATGAATGGTTCTGCAGATAATAGATAATCTAGTCTGATTAAGAGGTTTTCCAGCTAATCATTATTGGGCCAGATGACAAGTAAACCATGTGACTTTAATACTTCATATCTGAACAAGAGAGGAGGGACATCTGACATCATGAAAAACGTGTGTGGACATAAAAGAAATTGATTTACAGTCTTCAACTGTCAAGTTTGTTGAACCTGTAACCACTATTGAGCTCTTGCATGTCATATGTGGTCAAAAACCTGGAAGAAAGTTTTATCAGTTTAGCTCTGTCAGGGTGAAAAGAGAGATTTGTGGTTATCAGCCATCCAGCAGGGAGACGAGGCTAATCCATGTAAAAGATGAGCACCTGTTG
The DNA here is from genome assembly GCA_030068275.1 of Clarias platycephalus. Lineage (NCBI taxonomy): Eukaryota > Metazoa > Chordata > Actinopteri > Siluriformes > Clariidae > Clarias > Clarias platycephalus. The sequence goes on along the minus strand of JAQQZT010000036.1, from coordinate 15,259,260 downwards.
ATCACTGGCACTTGTGGTGACCATTATCTCAGGTAGCACAACCTGAAATAAATTCAACAGTTTTAATATACCCCAAACTAAAATTTAGCAAACGTAACACACAATACATCATGACAGTAAATTTAGAGTACATGCAGAGGATAAATTGGGGCAGGGCTTTCATTATATTGATGTTTTCATTAGTGTTAAGCTTCTCATGGTATTCAGTTCAAGCATTCTGAAATGCTTTTTATTGTTAAATTGCTGTTTCCACACATCTTAAATTAGGTCTTTTTTCCTTCCCCCACTCTTTACTAGTTTATATCCTATCTGGTTTTGTCATACATGCTAAACAGCTAAATACGCAGGTATGACAGCACCCATCTCCTCAGTCAAACAGATGACAATTGTCAATGTGTAGCATCATTTCTTTAAGGATTTGGACACTATAGTCACCAGCTGCCCCCCGCCCCCCATTCTTCCGTTATGCAGGTCTTCAGCGCGGTGCAATTGTACAGGCTCTTTGTTGCCATATTTTGCACTTCATAATGCACCACACATTCTCATTTGGAGCAGGCAGTCCAGTCTAGCACCTGCACTCTGTCTTTAGCAGCCTTGCATGTGTAATCTGAGTAGGATGCGGTTTTGCATTGTCCTGCTGGAAAATTCAGAGATGTCTCTGAAAAAGATAGTGTTTGGTTGACGGCATACGTTGCTTTAAAAATTACGTATTTGTCTGCATTAAATGTGCAGAAATGCCATGCATTAAATGTGAGAGATGCAATTTACCCATTTCATGGGCTCTGGACACACCCATACCATAACTAATGCTATCTTTTTGGACCTGATGCTGATCACATCGTGGATGGTCATTTTCCTCTTTGATCCAGAGAACATGACATCTGTTGTTTCCAAAAACTATTTGAAATCTTGACTTGGACCACAAAAATCCATTTTCATTGCGCACCACTGTCTCGCATCTCAAATAAGAGAGCCCAGTGAGGTCTTTGTTCACTATCTCTAGACAGTGTTGATTTTTAGCTTCCAAAGATGCATCTGTAAATGGAGTGACATGGTGTTAATGGGCAAAGATTTACCAAAGTGTCCCTGAGCCCACATCATGATATCCACTACAGAAGCATGACAGTTTTTAAGACTGTGATGTTTGAGGAATCAGAGATTACATGTATTTTTGGCCCTGCCCTTTACGTGTTAAGATTTGACGGGTTTCTTTGAATTTCATGTTGATATTTTCTACTAACTGTTTTCCTCAAAGTACTATAAAACTTGCTGGTGTGTCTTTTTGGAAAATCAGCGATCCTCGCCCCATCCTGTCTTTGCTATAGAAGGGGCTACTGTGTGGGATGACTTTCACTCACTCACTCCACCTCACTCCCTCACTCACTCCCCGCGCATTCAACTGTCAGAGAGGTTCCTTGTTAAAGAAGTTTCCCGAGTGAGTTAAAGTCATCCCACACAGTAGCCCCTTCTATAGCAAAGACAGGATGGGGCGAGGATCGCTGATTTTCCAAAAAGACACACCAGCAAGTTTTATAGTACTTTGAGGAAAACATTGTTAGTAGAAAATATCAACATAAGATTTGACGGGTTTCTTTGAATTTCAACACGTAAAGGGCAGGGCCAAAAATACATGTAATCTCTGAATCCTCAAACATCACAGTCTCACTCACTCACTCACTCACTCACTCACTCACTCACTCACTCACTCACTCACTCACTCACTCACTCACTCAATCGGGAAACTTCTTTAACAAGGAACCTCTCTGACAGTTGAATGCGCGCACACTAACGGAATCACTGCTGTAAAGTAAAAATAAAACAAATAAACCTGCACTTTAGCTTTGAAAATAAGGCCTTTCTTTGAAACTCCTTCTATACTTCAACATAACTGATTCACCCTTTTAACAGCAGGTTTCTCGTCACCTAATTTCTGCTTGTCACATTTGCCCTGTCCCGACTTTTTTGGAGAATGTTTGCTGCAATAATATTTGAAATGAGTAAATATTTTCAACAAACAATAGAATTCACATATAAATCATCAAAAAATTTAGTTGTAGTGATTTCAATATAGTATAAAGTTAAGTGACTTTACAGATGACTCATTTTTGTATATTTCCATTCTATCCTGACTTTTTATGGAATTTGGATTGAATAAACTCAGATTTTATTGGTCGGAATTAACTCTTGTATAATAGTACGAGTTTATGGGAATATCCAATTACAGTAAAACCTTGGATTGCGAGCATATTTTGTTCTGGAAGCATGCTTGTATATCAAAACACTTATATCAAATATTTAATTTCCCTATAAGAAATAACGGAAACTGATTATTCGTTCCACATCCCAAAAATATTCATATAAAAATAATTAATACAAAATGTAAAAAGTAAAAATAAAACAAGTTAACCTGCACTTCACCTTTGAAAAATGTAAAAATAAATCCTGACAGATCAGTGTTTTCGTTAGTGTTTATACGCGCATGCGCTGTGTATGCGTGTAAAGCTTAAGTAAGATGAGAGGAGGAACGACTTGCACAGTAGCCCTCCCTCTTCTCTTATTTGAGAGCAGGGAGGGGGCTTCTGTGTAGGCCGACTTTCTCTCACTCACTCACTCTCTCACACACAGATTAACATAAATACTGCTCAATCGGGAAACTTCTTTAACAAGGGACCTCTCTAATGACAGCCGAGTGCGCGTACACTAACGGAATCACTGCTGTAAAGTAAAAATAAAACAAATTAACCTGCACTTTAGGTTTAAAAAATAATCGCGACGGAGCAGCGTTTCCATTAGAGTGTGAGTGAAGGCAAGAGGAGAAGGGCTACTGTGTAGGACAACTCTCTCACTCACACACACTCTCTAACGGAAACACTCTAATGGAAACACTACCCTGTTGCGATTCTTTTCAAAGTTAAAACAGGTTAATTTGTTTTATTTTTATTCTCTGTAAGGCAGCAGTGATTCGGTTAGTTTGTTTGCGCGTCATGTAACCTCTCTAATGACCTCTTGCGCGTACCAGGGGACTCTCTGCTTTCTTACAGAGAGAAGAACCATTGGCGCAGTTCTGATCACGTGACGCTCTGCAGACAAAGCATGCCTACTACTCGTATTTCAAGACCTCGCTCGTTTAAGTTATAATTAAAAAGAAAATTTGCTGGGGGCCTCCGAGTGGGTCCGAGTTTGATTCCTGGGTGATACTGTAACCTCTCACAGCCGGGGGACTAGAGAGAGCTGATTGCCCGAGCTCTCTTATAGGGGAGGGACGAGAGGGGTACTTGGTGCTCCCACATTAATCACGGCTTTACAGCCAATGAGGGGCGTCTGTGAGCTCACGCAAGTGTTACGGCGCCCCCAGCGTTGCGTGAGCGAGCAGTTCGAAAAGATCGGTCGGCTGGCGTCATGTGGTTTTGAGGAAACATGTGATGGTCTTCAGTCCTCCTGACTGAGTGGTAGTTGTAGCCTTAATGTGGGAGCCCCCTAGTGACGGGGAGGAATTGGACACAACTAAATTAGGGAGAAAATTGGGGAAAATGCAAAAAGAAAATTTGCTCCTCTTGCAAAACGCAATGCGATACTTGCAATCCAAGGTTCCACTGTACTTGAGTTTCTCAATAAACACTGTGATCTGGTATTTTGTAGAGCTTGTGATTTGATTATGCAATTTAAAGGATATTTTGTTTGTTGTTTTTGATGGGCAAATTTTCAATTGAAAATCAGCTCAATTAAATCACCTTTTGAAGGAAAGACCGTTTCATCTGCACTCACTCACTCTTTGGTAGGTGCAATACTGCTCTCTACTGGATAAGCGTGTGGAGTGCAATATACAAAGCTATTACCTGTGGCAGGCATGATTCTCAGACAAAATAGCAGGCATGTAAATCATGTGTTTCACGTGACTACAGTAGCTCTATATCTGCAGATTCATGTTCTTGTGTAACCGTAGTGGAACTGTAAATGTTGTTCTACGATTGTAACCAATCCGTCTTAAGGTTTGATAGTTTGAGCATTCTGAGATGTTTTTCTGGGCTGTAGACTTCCTGTTATCTTTTCCAGCCTGGATATTCTTCTTCTGACATCTGTGTCCCTGTGTAAACTGTAGAGATTGATGTTGATTAAAATCCCTGGAGATCAACCATTTCTGAAATACTCAAAGAAGCCCATCTGGTACAAAGAGCCATGGCACAAAACGAAGAACTTCTGCATCAAAAATGTGGCTATTGCATAACCGTTAAGATTCACTCCTGAGCCTCATTTTCAATAGGTGCAAGTTTCTGTAGTGATTTCAGCAATTGGTGCTGTATAAAAGCAGTCTGTGTATAGTTGTATATAAACATCAAATGTTTTCAGATTTTCTTGGTTAATTATTTCTTCGTGGTATTTTTGTGGCTTCAACAAAACAACGTCTTGCTTAAAAGAAAAATAAACAAGCATTGGAGTCATTAAATACTGTTTTTCCTCATACATGTAAAACTGCCCATAAGGTTTGTTTTTATATTTTTAGTGAAATGCTAGGAGAAAACATCTTTATTTAATTAAGCTATATTACACTCAAGGTCATGCTGTTGTGCTTAAAGATCAGCATGGCTGTGATGAGGTTTTGGGTGTAAGGATACAGTCCTGAAGGCATCATAGCCATGCTGATATTCATAACAACTGCACGACCTGAAGTGTGAAATTGCTTGTATACAACAGTTCCACAAACACCATTTATCATCAACTTAACCAGTTGATCTGCATCAACACATTCTTCCATGCCTGTTGGAACTAACCGGCACTGGCAGAGCTATTGACCGACAGTTAGCAACCGACAATTTGTGTAATTAACGGGTGTGAAAGTAGGTCTCCCACCCCCCTTCCAGATTTTCTCCCCAATTTTAGTCGTATCCAATTCCTCCCCGTCACTAGACGGCTCACACGTTAAGGCTACCATCATCACGTGTTTCCTACGAACTACGCCAGCCGACCACATCTTTTCGAACTGCTCGCTCACGCACCCTAGGGGGCATCCGCTATTCGCTTCTTCCACTTGCTTAAGCTCACAGATGCCCATGATTGGCTGTAGAACCGTGATTGACGTGTTCAATGTTTTGTTGTTGAAAGTCCTTCTTTGACTGGTTTTGAATGTGGGTTTTGGCAGGCAGTTGCTCTCTCCTCAATACTGCTCACCATGCATTCAACATGTAATTCTTCACTTTACCTCATGGTGGCACCATTCTAACTGTCTGGCTGTGTGTCATTTGCTCTGACCCGCCGCTGTCAGGTTGCCATGCTTCCAAGAGAAATTTATTATTTTTTTAAATGTTTTTTTTTATTTTTATTTTTAACTGAAACAATTGTTTGAATGATTTGATTTGTCAAGAGATTGTTGCCTTGTTTAAGGAATTTGAAGACACCATGGAACAAAACATGCTAATCTGTACAGCAAGCTATCAGGGAACAACCGTGCTTAAAAGTAAAGCAATTCAAAGATATTTTATCAGTAAGTCATCTGTTGCTTGGTAATCAGAATTCCACACATTCTAGTTTCTGAGTGTTTTGAACATCTGTTAACGGTAACGCTGAAAAGCCAAAGCCACGGATACATGTATATACTCGTGGATTATGGCACTTACTCTAAACTTTTGAATAAGATAATGGTTGAAGTTGTGTAACTGTAGATATAAAACAAAAGATTATTTTCTGGATGATCTTTATATGACATCAGGGCAAGTTTCATGTGTTTTGAACTTAAATGTTAGACATTTTTTTTTTTTTAATCATCTGAGTTTCCAGATGTGAAAGAAGGACAGAATAGTTGTGGAGACTTGTTCACATTTTAATGTTTTCATTTGGTCTCATTGCTATTTGGGGGAGAAAATACAGTTGATATGTCACTGAAAATAAAATTGCTATATAACAGTGTATTCATATGCAACTTTCATTGTTCATAATGTCAGCAGGTAGTTTTGGCCCTTGGGCACTTTGACATTATTAAATCTTGCCCTCTTTGGGGGGAAAAAATTGGACACCCCTCTGTTTATCTAGAACTGCTGCCAAGTGTGCTGTGCAAGTAAAGATAACTTTTTAATATAGTGTTGGTTTGTTAAACGATTCACAGTATCTCACAACTCTCTTTTGCTATGCAGAAATGGCGCAAGGTCCAATAAGTAACGTCTACATGACAGGGACTTCATCTACCAATGGGAGTCGCTATCATATCAGCAGGTGAGTCGGATGTTCTGCTTTATGGAATTGATGCACAGTGCCAGCCAGTAGAAAAGATGAGTGTTTTTTCCAGACTATAAGTTAGAATTTGACCGTGGTAATTTTTTTAATCAGCTGCCTTTCTGTCCTTAGTGAAAGTGGAGCAGATGCAACGATGGCCTCCAGCTCTAATGACTCGCACTATAGTGGTTCTCGGGTTGAGACCCCAGTTTCTTACATGGACGACGACGATGACGAAGATGACTATGATGAAAATGAAGAAGATGACTAACGTTCTCAGGCCACACTTCGAACAGCTATATTCATGGGGTTCAATGTATACACACAAGGTCCCTCTCCCTGTCTGTTACTAGCACACCTTCAATTTTCCCTCTCTCTTTTTATCTCGAAGGGCATTGAGAAGCATGGGCTTTAAAGGGGTGTTTTGATATCATCCAGCCCTTTCTGCTGTATGGCTGTAGGCTGTTAAATCACAACACCGTGCTAGTGCAGATATCTGGTCCTGATCGCTCTAGTTTTCGGAACAAAAAAAGGCTTTATTCTTTTTTTGGACTTTGAAGTTGTAGCACTATGCCGTCCAGAATCTGCTGGAATTAGCATGACTTTAAAATGAAAAATAAAAAAAAAAGCCTCTCAGTCAGACCCCAACCTGCTGTTGGAGAATGTGTAGTGTGACCGCTGTATAACATGGATAGATTATCTGCTTTGGAACAATTTTTTATTTTTTTTGTGCTGGCTTTTTGGATTATTCTGAAGAGTCGGATGGCTGCCACCTCTTAGACTGATAGGCGCAAAGAATCAGCACAGCCAGCTTACCATTTCACCCCGTCGGGGCAAGTCTTTGGATGTACGGACACTTTTTTGTAAGATTGGAGGAATTAATGGCTTTTTTTTGTAGGTCTCTTCCCTGTGTGTGTGTGTGTGTGGCTTCCTGTTATTCTGTGGGCAGCTGTTGTAGGGAGCTCTGTTGAACAGCCATTTTTGTTGTTGTTTGAGCTTTGGAGGTGAACCTCTCCTGTTCCCTCTTTTGTGTTTTACAACTGACACTCATCAGGATTTAGAGAAACTTTATTATTCACTGAAATTTATAGGAAATCGAACCTTGAAGATTAGTTTCTCATTTTCTTTCCTGGTCAGTAACACTACGGAGTATGTATGATTAGTATCCCTGTATGGCGCATATATATATATTTTTTGGACTCCCCTGGAAAAAAAAAAAAGTACAATTGTACTGACTCCACAAAATAACTTTTCTGTAATCTAATATAAGTTTGGAAATTAAAATATAATGTTTTAAAAACATTGAACTCAAGGTGTTTATTGGTGACATTAATGTAATATTACTAATTACAATAAACCTTTTATATATATATATATTTTCTATGTGTCTATTGGTCCTGATGCCTATTTAACGCTTATAATGTAGCTAGCAACATATGCAGGCATGCAAATTCTAGTCTGTACTTTGTAAAAAAAGGTCAAAGGTAAAGAGAATAAAACATGGAGCTGTTGGACAGTAACTGGTGGTAACTCTCATAAGGTTCTGTTTTCATTTCCACTTATTCCGCTTGTATGTCAGCTCCATTAACTTCTGGGTTCTGGTGTTAAATCCCAGACAGAATTAAATGAAAAGCTAGTTGAATTAAAAGTAGTGGCCTTTATTAGGGGTTAGAGATGGATTTGGGGTTCAGCCCTGTGTTTTTCAACACAATTTGTTATTTTTTTTGCTTTGCTAAAATGCGTCCATAACTGGCTTTGAATGTGGGTTCTATTTTCACTCATGCTGTGACTGACAGTGTACTTAATGATTATAGAACACCTGGGACACAGTGATGCATATAGTTAAAGATCTCTGTGTTACCCTCTATTATCACCACTAGCCTCGTCAAATCGGGTTACTTGCTCAGAACTAACTGTTGTATAATAAATTAATAATTCTTTCTTTAGCAGCTTCAAGGGGATCAACTTGCCTAGGTATAGACAGAGGGTTATTTATAAATAAATAAACGCACAGTCGTGACCAAAAGTATTGAGACAAGTGCATTTCAATGTTTTAAAGCAGGGGTGCCCAACCTTTTTTGAACAAAGATCTACTTTTTAATTTGTCAGTGTGCCGAGATCTACCAGTTCAAACAGAAAGCCAGTTGCTACTCAAAGCATATTTACATATTTAATGTGCACAAAACAAACAGAAAGTAGCCCTAATCCATATATAATAAAACATGGTCTAATTGTAGTGACAATAAAGTTATTAACCCTAACCCTAGCTCTTCTTTTGCACCCATGTCTCCAAAAACCATTC
>JAQQZT010000036.1:15220520-15234013 GCA_030068275.1 Clarias platycephalus | reverse complement strand
ATTTGTTATTTTGTTTTGGGTTTTGTTATTTTGTTTTCAGTTTTGTTAATTTGTTTTGCACTTCAGGGCCACCGTACAAAATCCATAAATGTCACGGCGGCCTCCTAAACAGACAAATTCTCAAATCACCCCCTCGGAGCGAATTTAGTTTTTTTAAAGAGTCGTTTCAAATGAATCGGTTCATTCGCGAATCGCCCATCATTCTCATTCAGAAAACTCCTCGCAGTTGACTTGAGTTTTTGTGCTCAGCGTGACGATTTGAAGATGAACCCGACACGGCAGCTTGTATTCTTCTCTCTTCCCGTGATGCTGAGTAAGTAAAATCTTGACCCCGTCTTATTAACAGTTTGTATTTACAGAGGGCGGGTTAGAAGTTATTCAGAATCATGCAAAAGCCAAAACGAGCTTAACACGAAATGTACAAATACCAGCTTTTTTGCTTATTGAAATGCGGAACACCAACAAGTGAGTTTCAGAATAAGTTCCTGATGTCAGATAACTACTTAATTAGTAATGACCTTTTAAACTTGTGTTATTTGCTTACCAGTCATGCCCTGATAAATTGAATAAATGATATGACACCAAAAAGTAATCTAAGTCGATTTCAGCTAAGTAATGTAGATTTTTTTTATTTGTTTGTTTTTTTGCCTGCTTTCAATGGATCTAGGCAGCACAGTGGTGTAGTGGTTAGCACCTCGGGTTCGATTCCCATCTCTGTGTGCATGGAGTTTGCATGTTCTCCCCATGCTTGGTGGGTTTCCTCCCACAGTCCATAGATCCCAAATTGTCCATAGTGTGTGCCCTGTGATTGATTGGCGCCCTGTCCAGAGTGTACCCCGCCTTGTGCCCTAAGTTTCCTGGGATAGGCTCTGGGGCTCCCTGTAACCCTGAATACAGCATAAAGTGAGAATGACTGAGTGATTGGATGGACATAACCATGCAGATAGATTTTTAGGCTGATTTTTCACAGGTTGATGAATTGGACATGTTCTCTTGGACAAGTTTTCCCCTTTAGTGTCCCCCCTGTCTAGTGTTTCAGTGCATTCAGCCATTAGAACAAGTTCTTTTAGCCTCCTTACCTGCCCAAGTAGACCCCAAGGTGGGATTGACCCACATTCAATGCAACACTCTGAAGTTAATCTGTTGCTGATCAAACTGTGCTATCCCATAGGCCCACCTGATTCAAGTACTTTAGTGTTCTGCTATCCTTCTCTTCAATACTGTTTATACCCCTGTTTACTCTATAGATAATACAGCTACAAAAGATTCCAAATATTAAATGTGAATTAAGCCATTTTAGATTTAGACTCAAGTTTATTGTTTTATTGAGACACAAACCCAACAAAATGCATTTGTTCTTTATTTAAATCATTACCTATATTAAACAATGTTTCTCATTAATTAGTTTTACAAAGGAACATTTCTCTTCAGATTTTAGTTTTATGAATATTTGTCTTCAACTTCAAAAAGCCAGACCATCACTATTTGTTTCTTTCTTTCCCTTTTTACCTTCAGTGTTCACATACTTTGAGATTATGGATAGGGCTGTTAACCTGATAAAATGACAGCAAAAAAGAGAGAGGACAGGGGTTATCTTTGGTCAGTCTCATGCAGTCCGCCTACTACACTGTTCTAAACCATCCATCAGACACACAAACATTCCAGTGCATCCCTGTTCCTGGCACAGAAAGAGCAAGTATTGGAAAGTGTGTTAATTGGTATTTTTGTGAGCTGTATGGCAGTAAGATAATTTTATATATTCATGGAGCAAATAGTAGCATTTACAATCACAATCAGCTGCTATGTTGGCAAATACTTTATGGAGTTGTGGTGCTTAAGGCTTTCTATCTGCATTTTACTGTATTATATAACATGTATAATTATCAGGGCAGGAGAAACATACACATAATTTTTCTTTATATCTTTACAGTACACCTAACTTATGTATGCAATTATACTTTACTTTTTTGTCTCCCACAGTTCATGGCACCATTTCAGTAATAGTGACAACCAGCAACCCAAACGTGGAGGTCCATGAGAACACAAGTAAGTAAGCTTGCTTTTAATGAACAGCATTGGCTATGTCGAGGTTGGTGAGGATTTCAACACATTAGACCTCGTATAGTCTAAGCTTTAATGTCACATTATTTTTTCTGATGAAAACAGATGCTGTTCTCTCCTGTAAGTTCCAGACAGAAAAAGAGGCCAACCCACGAATAGAATGGAAAAAGAAAGGCAAAGATGTCTTTTATGTTTATTTTGACAGTCAGTTTACAGGTGAGGCTTTAAAAAATAAATCTAAATTCAGAACAAGCTTGTCTAAGAAACAGATTTTTTTTTTTATTCCCCCATTTCATTCTGGAACTGCATATACAGTAACTTAATGTTTTGTTTGGACTGGGCTGAATAACTCTTTACTTTCATCAGACTTGTTTAAAGGCAGAGCTTCAATTGATGGGGCAACAGTGACACTGCATGGTGTTAATCAGAAAGACTCAGGGGTCTATCATTGTGAAGTCACTGCAGCCCAAGATGACATCAGTCTTGGGGAGGTCACGGTCTCACTCAATGTGCTTGGTGGGCTTGTCTTCTTATTTTTATGTCAGATTTTTTAAGGCTTGATATTATGCACATTAAGCATTTGGAGTTCATAAACTTCTGGGGGAAAAAGGCTTGTCTAATAATATTTGGCTTATTTTGTATTTACTGTTCTATTCAGAGAAGTCTGTAAAAAATGACAACCTTGTATGTGTCTCATGACCAGTACCTCCTCATGCTCCTTTATGCCACGTGCCTGAAGATGCGGTGCATGGCTCTGCAGTGGAACTGTACTGTGAGGACAAGCTGACTGTCCCACCTGTCACTTACAGCTGGTACAAGGACAACAGGCCCCTGAGCACAGCCCTTGTCCAAGACATTAACTACAGTGTAAACAACAAAACAGGCACTCTGGTACTTTCTCAAATCAAACAAAAACAATTTAAATTTTGTAGTATAAAGGTGCAGTTGTGCTTAGTTATATAGATGTACCCTCATAAACACATACACACACACATTTCTAGTTCCTATGACACCCAGCTACTGCTTGCATCTTGATTGATTTTGACATTTATTCTTTGATGACTAATTCATCTCCGTCTTAACAACTACCTTTTGTCTTTGTTTAATCAGAAATTTAAAAGCTTGTCAATATCAGATAGAGGACAATACCGCTGTGAGGCCTCTAATGGTATTGGGCCACCAAAAAGCTGTGTGGGTCAACATATGAACATCATTGAGTGTAAGTTAAAAATTATCCATTGTGTCCAGCATGAGCGAGCATACATGTATATCACTAATGGCATGTGCTCTGTGTGTATGTGTTTCAGTCGAGCTGATTTTGACATTAGTAATAGCAGTTGGGATAGGTGCTGCTCTCTTATTGCTTTCCTTCTCTTTGGCTGTTTGTCTGTGCTGCCAGCAAGGCTACTATTGCTGCTACTATAGTGAGTGTTCCCTCTTTATAAAAAAATACATAAACATACAGTTAAGAGCAATGTGTAGCTGAGTTTTAGGTCGATTTCTTGTGTTGCTGAAATTGTTCTTGGGTATCTCTTCTAATCAGCTTTCATATCCATTTTAACAGAGGCCAAGAAAAGAAGAAAACATAAAAGGTAACACTCTACATAATTCTAATAAATAAAATACATTGGTAATATTAATAATATATATTGTTTTATTTAGAAACATAGCAAACTACAGTCCTCCAGCAGATGTAAGTATGCAATATCTCTGCTGTTTTACCTATAAAAGGCCTGCTATTTTCTAAATTGCAGAATGGAGTGAGGCATCCTACCGTCATCAATTTCACGTTCTTTGATTTAGAAGAAACATTTAATGCCTTGATAATCGGCTTTTTTTCTGGATTAAATTGATCTCTAATGCTGTAAAATTGTCAGTTAAATTAATCATTTAAGGGGTAATCATGGTTTGAAAATTTAACCCTAATTGTCTGTCCCTTTATGTGAAAATAAGATAAAAATCTTAATATAATTTATTTGGAAAATGAGGCCTCCTAAATACACAATATGTTGTAAGATTACACATACTTAAATGGCCGCAGACATGTCTTATGCATTTGTGACTCAATCTAATTTCATTTAAATTCTTTTTTGTTAATCAATTGCTTTCTCTTCTCAGCCTAAACACTACAAGCACACAGAGTCCTTTGTGATTTAATCATTTCTCCAAGTGAATTTCCAGTTTATTATGAATACACATCTCGAAACTGAAGAAATGCCAGTTCATTGTACATGCAGTGCACCAGCATGCAGATTCATGGATCTTCAACCTGCTTCACCTCTTCATACACTCAGAGCTGGATGCTGTTACTGGAAGTGACAAACTGGAGTGACACATCTTGTAAACTGGAACAGTCTATCCTCAATAATAATAATCAAACGAGACTCCATAATAAAATATGGAATCTTCAGCTTTTACAATACATTACCTGAGACCCCACTTCTAATCTGCAAAATCTGCAACACCCTCTAGTGTTATGGCTTGGTCACTGCAGGACTGGGAGGCGCTATCACATGTGACCCATTTTAACGCGTTCACTGTAGACAGTTCAGCGTAGTTATGTGATACAGTTATGAAGTTCATCTCGTCTCCTATCGGCATGTTAAATCCCATGTGCAGGAAATAAACAGTTGCATTATACTGTTGCAGTACTTTGTGTGGAAAAGGAAGTAATTAAAAGTAAGAGTTTCAAAAGCTGTTGCATGGATGACTGTTTCAAATTAAACAAGAAAAAAAGCACACAAACTGTTTTGTCAACTGGTTTTATTTACTAGGCACACGTTGCAGCAGATAAAAAATCCTTTCATTTTTCTTGGATTATTTTATGCAATAATACAGATGTTTGGGTCAAACTTATTTAAATGATTAAAGTTGTGATCGGTTTAAAACAGCATTTTCTTCTACATAAAACGATTTGAAGAGGGTGACATTTGAGCCATTCGTGGATTTGAAGTTTTTTTTGTTTTGTTTTTTGAAGAATGAGTCTTAGAAACTATATGGTTAAAGGTTTGATTATTATGGGGTATATCAGTAGGGTTGTACTTAGAAATCTCGATCTCTTACAATACCATCATGCTAACGCAATCTTGTTAAATTGGTGCTTTAGTGTTTAGTTAGCCAGATTGATAAGCTAGTTCATACTAGTGAGGTGAGGGTTTTTGGGGCGTTTCCTAAATTCATTATTCATAGCTAGGAGATCATCATAGTTTTAAATCAGAGCGGTTCTAAAAAACACTAATATGTTACGGTTACAGTTAAAACGCAGTTAGCTCGCGTTATTTTACTACTAGTAGTATTTTTGTGAAAGTGTAAAATAAACAGTTCTAGTGGACTTTAACAGACATGGCAGATTATAGAAAATAAACTTCCTAGTTGTGTAAATACTGTAGAATTCGCAATTCACTGCTAGTAAACGCGGTTGATGAGAAGTCGTTTGTTGAGCTGTAAGTTTACACACACACACAGGCCAGCTCAGGCCTCCTCCACATCCCCGCCCCCAGCACCCTGCTCACCAAAAAATAGCATGAACATTTAGTGATGTTAGCACACACTAAGCTAGCTGCTTACAACCCAACCAAGTCCTGAAAAAAACAACAACTCTAAAAGCTACCACACTTACCATTCTTTTAAACAGGTAAAGTATTATAGTACTCATTTCTATCTCCTCAACTAAAACGTACATTTGTCTAGAATCTAAACGTCTATATATGTACTGTTATATTGTTAATTCCGGCCTGAGCTGTTTCCCGCTTTTTGTTGAAATTCTACTGTTGGCTAAAGCTAGTTAGCATCACGAGAGTTCACCATTCGTAATAGCTAGCCACCTAGCTGCAGTGCTAACAGTGAGTGTTCACGGCCCATGGAGCTACTGTATAAGTGACTTAATACCAGGTGGAGTAACTGGCGTTATTATACATTCATAATATATTACCGCGGTGTTTAGTTTACCGAAACGCACGTCACAGAAGTTCTAATGAACGCACAGTCACAGCTTGGTGAAGTAGCGAGGTCCTGCTGTAACTGTGGACTACTGGCTAGCTGAGTGATCAGGCGTGTCTGATTCTCGTTAGCGAGATGTCCTGATCAGCTAAGCATTAAACAAAGGCCAGGTATTTAATCGAGCATTTTAGAACACTTAAATGTTGTTACCTGACTCCCAGACTACACTTATTTTCCGTTTAAATGCGCTAATTTCGAGCGCAGCGACATCCCTTTCCTTCGAGCCGTTTTCGGAAGTCTGACAGCGCCGCGCGCGCTTCGCCAGGATTTCCGGCTGCTTTTACATTGCCCTTCTGTTGTTTTGTTTCCGTTTCTTCCATTTCCGTTCTAACTTTCCAGAATCAAAAGTGCGATATGTGGCGATCGTATAAAAGTTTCAAAAGTTTCCAAAAGCCACTGTTTACACAATTTGATTGTTATATTTTCAAACTCTAAACGACTCCAATATGGCAACTACGATTGCATGGACTCTCGCGTCCTCGCGCTTCAAATCGTCGTTTTTGAACAGTGCTAAGCTACTGAATACTGACAAGCACCGCTGATCAGACTCCTGTGCTGTTTTATGGGTGTTTTTTATGACACGTTTATTCCCGATAGATGGTAAATAATCGCGATGGGCCTAGTCACTGGGCAGGCCTCGGATTTGCGTGAGAGTTGGAGGGGTTTCGAGAGGCGCATCGGTGCTACAGGAGTCTCCTCCTCTCCGCTCCCTCCACGGAGTCTCACAGAGAACCATGTTTAGAGGAACTTCAGTGAACACCACTGATACGACTGTCTGCTTCCTAAAACGTGGTCGCGGAAGCAATTCATGTTATGTAGATCATCTAAAAGAAAAACAAAACTACTTTACACATCACTGCATTCTGATTATTTTCCTGAAGTACTGTCTGTTTATTCTTTATGATCCAACATAACTTAATTCTGCTGGTTTGGTTTACAGGTGGCTGAATATCACTGACAGAATGTCAAAAAGTGAGACTGAGGAGATGATCGAAATTGAGATTGATGGCCAAGAAAAACAGGAGTGCCTAGAAGAAGGGTGACTTTTCTTTTTGTTGCTCCTGCTTTCAGCTGTGAAGATGTGTCTTTGCTTTTGCACATCGTCATAAATCTGTGTCCGTTGTGCTTTTTCAGTGTTCTGTTTTTGCATACGGTTTCTCGTAGGATCGAGGAGCAGACCATCACAGCTAGCGATCTCATCACTCAGGATATTGATATCAACGAGCCCGTCGGGAATTTGAAGAAGTTGTTGGAGCCCCGCCTGCAGATTGCTCTGGATGGATATGATATTTGTCTGCAGGACATCCATGTGAGTTTTTATATATCCGCTGCATGTTTGACTCGTATATTTGTGTTCGTCTATTTGTGTATGTGTAAAAGTGTAAGTTGAACTCCTGCTTGATTTATTTCCTGCAGCTACACCCTGACCACAGCCTTTTTGACCAGGGTGTGAAGACTGATGGCACGGTGCAGCTCAGTCTGCAGATTGTCACAAAACCAGGTACGAGTATTTCCCGGTCTCACATATGTCCATGTTCTTATACAAAACAAGAAGAGTCCATGTATTTTCAAGTGTAATACCATGTGCACTTGTCCTGTAGGTGAGGAGAAGTTGAATATACTTGAGATTGTGAAGCCAGTAGAGACTGTGGAGGTGGTGATAGATCCTGATGCAGCAGCCGGAGAGGAGGCTCACTTGGTAGAGGACGGTCAGGTGATCGCAGTGGAGCGAGCTGCAATTGCAGATGAGACCTCTGAACAGGTGACCCGATGGGCAGCTGCACTCGAGGGCTACCGCAAGGAGCAGGTCCGACTCAGTATTCCATATGGTGAGTGGTAAGCACACAAGACCATAATTTACTGTACGATTATATGATTCAGAGGGTCTACGTAATGTCAACATTAAACAAATAAACTCATAATTGTACACGTGTACAGGCTAACAAATGCTTGTTACATTTTATGTTTGTAGAAATTAGAAGAATGCATGCTGTTTACATTTCAGTTAAAAATCTGATTTCATCAAGGACAGAACAATGCTTTTAGTGTCTTTCTGAACTGTCTATTTTTAAAATGTCTGCATTGGAATTAATAAAGATTGATCTTATCCTCCACATCTTATTATTTGTACTGCAACTATACTTCAACAATAATATTTGATAATTATTGCGGCAGACCCGGTGCAGTGGACAGCAGATCAAGTGATCCACTGGGCAGTGTGGGTGATGAAGGAGTTCAACATCGAGGAGATTGAAGTGGGAGGCATCCACATACCGGGTCGGCAACTGTGTGCCTTCAGCCAAGAAGAGTTTCTCCAGAGAGTGCCTAATGGAGAGATCCTATGGAGCCACCTAGAGCTGCTGCGCAAATGTGAGTATTTGATGTCCACATGCATTTGCAAGTGTTTTATGTGGATTATACATTTTATTTCATATGTATTTTATTTTTATATTTGCTGCAGATGTTCTGGCAAGTCAGGAGCAGGGACAAGAAGCTACAGTCACTATTGACCAGCGTAAGTATCTCCATTGTGACATTTTTTGCTGTATATGCCGTGGACCTTGATCACTATAAGCTGGAAAATTTAGATTTTTTTTTTCTCTCCCATAACTGACAATATTTATTGTATTTATGTGGTCAGTTATGCAACCAGAATTAAGGCAGCAGTATGTTAGATATACATTACATTTGGTTTAACCTAATCCATGATTTATATGCTTAACATATTTTCACAAAGTGAAATTTCTATTTGTCTTTCACATGGCTTCCAGCTGTGCAGATCATCCCTGCACCTGTACAACAGGCCACACCCACAACCATTAAGGTGCAGAAGCATAACAAAGTGCCCCGAGCGCCACGCATCTCTGGAGAGGAGCGCAGTTCCCCAGGCAACCGTACAGGTAAGTCAGAAACAGACAGTTAGAAACACCGCACTTAATACTGTTAATATTGATTTTAAAAAATGCACAGAAAAATCATGTTATGTTTATATGGTTAACTCTTATGGATTGTTTTAAATAATTATATAGATACAATATATATGTGTGCTGATCATGTTTTGTTCCCTTCATGAACAAGAAAAGCTTTTTGCATTATGATGGTTTGTGCTACTCCTCTCAGGTAATAATGGACAAATTCAGTTATGGCAGTTCCTCCTGGAGCTGCTGACTGATAAGGATGCGAGGGACTGCATTTCCTGGGTCGGAGAGGAGGGCGAGTTCAAACTTAACCAGCCAGAACTGGTGGCTCAGAAATGGGGTCAGAGAAAGAACAAACCCACAATGAACTATGAGAAGCTCAGCAGAGCCCTCAGGTTTGTTTAAAACCTTGTTTTTGTAATAGAGTAGTGGTAGTGTTTTATTTCAGTCAAAACAAGTTTAGGCTCATCCAGCATAGTGGTGGTGCAAATGTAGCCCATGAGGAACATACACTGCCAGAATTACAACACACTACAGTACACATTTTTGGCAAGCATTTTGATCTGCTTTGCTTGGCATCAATAATTTGTTATTTAGTTAGTCTATTGTATAAGCATATCGTTAAGTTCAGAGTGCAGTTTATTTATGAACATGGAATAGTGCAATATGCAATCAATCTTTATAGGTACTGATTTCTTACTTGTGACAATGCTTTTATTAACCAGTATTATCATAGTAGTAATCTGTAGCTTCAGTGAATTTAGGTTATAAAATATATATATAATTGATAGAGGGCTGTATTTGTTGTTATGCCACATAATGTTTATAGCCTACGTATGTAAGCTCTTCTCTCAGATTCATAAGTGTGTCTATGCGTTTTCATTTCTACATCTTGACTGAATCTGTCTCTTCCACAGATACTACTATGATGGAGACATGATCAGCAAAGTGCAAGGCAAGCGCTTCGTCTACAAGTTTGTGTGTGACCTGAGGACTCTGATCGGATACAGTGCTGCTGAGCTCAACAGTCTGGTGACTGAGTGCGAACAGAAGAAACTGGCACGAGTGCAGCTGCATGGCATCGGGCAACCTGTCAACACAGTTGCCCTGGCAACGGCTGCAGGACAGCCAGTCACCACAGTCACGCTGGCCACTGCTGCCACATTGGAGAAGGACAGCTGAGTAGAAGAGGCTATGTGATATATGATGTGGAGAAAGGAAAGGCAAAGACTTTGGGCAGGACAAGTGCATTTATGAATGTGTGTATGTGTTTTATGAGTGTGTGCGTATATAGAAGAACGAGTGTTAAGGGACAATATAGCCGGGCCCACAAGAGAGAATGATTGAGGTTGTGTGTATGAGAGAAATAATGAAATTACTAATGACCATATTTGAGCTTTGAGTTTGTGTATGCTTCTTCTCTGACTGCAGGGTAGCATTGGCTGCGTTTCCATTGTGTATATACTCTATGTTTTTGATAGCCACAACGGCAGTGTATTTTGATATTTTCCATTTCTAAAGATTTTTTTTTTATTTTGAGGTTCTGACTCCCTCAAGGTGAGGTACTTTTAACTGTCCACCAGGGGGAAATAAAGAGATAATTTTTGAAAGGCTGACTGTGATCAGTGTCTCACAAACCCATACTTCCAATCAAATTCAGACTATAAAGTTCTATGTACATTCAAAACGTTTTATTCATGGGATACAGTGTAGAAAGCATTGTTTTCCCAGTTTTAGCTGATGATTTTGATAGATACATACAGGGAAAAAAAAAAGACATGGAAAGAAGGAGAGACTGACAAAAATGGAGTCTTCCCTTTCTTCACTGCCACAAGACATTCATCTCTGAGTATCTTTGCATAAACAGAACACCTGATTTAACAGCATTATTCTATAACAGGAGGAAATGTGTGGCATGTCCATCTGAACAAGTCTGAAATGTAGCGCTTTGATGAAACCACTCCTAGACTATAAATGCCTGCAGGGAAATTGTGTGAGAGATTTAAGTAGTAAATCAGATGTTCATCTATGCCACCTTTCTATGGCCCTCCTTTCAGTTCTGATGTTTTCTAATAATAGCACATGCCCATTTGGCCCTCTGAGAGATAAAGTGAGTGACCGATAAACAGGAAAGATGTGAAAAGCAGCAAAGGTTCAATCCTACTTAGTGTTTGTGAATGTCACTGATACAATGCAATGCAAATGGGAAATATATTTCTATTCCAAAAACATGGACAAAAAGAATAAATCCACTCTTTCATTCTATTAATAACTCCTGAGATGGAAAGAAAGTAAACAGGGGCAGTAAAAGACCCCCTGAAAAATAAACCACAAGGAATGCATAGGATACCACCAAAAACACATGGGCTAGGTATTATATGTCATTAACTTATTACAGCTTCTCCAGCACCATGCAGCTGTGTGTGTTTTATACAACAGTCTAAAAGAAAAGCACGGAGTTAATTTAAAGCTCTATGTTGTCTCAGAATCAACACTGCTTTAAAGACATTTGGAATTTGCTATTCTGTAAAATTACAATGATCACAAGAAAACACTAAAATGTACAATCCTGCTATAATCTCTACTTTAAGAGAGGGTGATGCCAGCATGTGGATCGGAAACCGTCTCTCTGTCATAATTGCCATGCACTAAATAGGTACAGCTATTTTCTGCTTTGTTTCAACACAGCACACACAAAAAACAAACTTCAATATTTATCATCTTAAGCATTATTTATATATGTATAATCTTTTTAAAAATTCTTTTTTAAATATTTCTCTGGAAAAAAAAAAAAAAAAAAAACTAGACCTAGGCCTAGAAATGTCTGATAATAGAAAGCTCAAAAAGATGAGTACATTTTTCTTGCTTCTGGCCATCTTTGCATTCAAAGTCTTTTATACGTGAGTCCAGCCTAGCTGTTGTCCGAATATCCAGGAAAGACAGAAGGATTGTGGGAAATCATAGAAGATGGAATTGAGCACATACAAAGCTAAAGCAGAGAGGAGAAATGGATGGACTGGGAAAAATGACTAGGTGAAAATGCAAGTAGATACTTAGTGCTTGGACTTGACTGACATGTATGGACGTCCGGACAGACAGAGATATGGCTGGGTGAGGAAAAACGATGCATCGCTTTTCTGTGCAAACAACATGAACACTCATGTGATTGGATGAAATGGTCAGGTGATAAAAGCCACTCTCATCTCATGAGATCAGCACTAGAGCAGATGAAGGATCAGCATTTGTTTACTGTCCTGATAGAGAGGTGTGAGAGGGGAAGTGGTGTGGGGTGAGAATGAAGACTTAGTTCTGCATTTGTTCAAAGAACTTGTAGGTAGGGTTCTCATAACCATTCTGCTGCATCTTAGTGAGGTGGCGTTCTTCTGGAGTCACCGCGGCATCAACCTGAACACAAAGGCTCAGGTGAGACATGGTATGTATAGCACATATAATTGCATACTTCTCTTGCACTACAACATGCAAGTACAGAATGTTTTAAAGCACAGACCTCTATGACGCCGTGGTGGATGGAGGAGTACTGCTTCTTCCTCAGCATTATGAGAGTGATAACAATGATGGTAGCGATGACGACTCCTCCTACCATTAGGCCTATTATGGCTCCCTTATTAGAGCTTACATCATCTGCGAAGAAGACCTGAATAGACAAAACATCTATAAACCATCTACCTCAGTAAATAATTTCCTCTGACACTTGAGAAACAATGGATTCGTAAAGAAAAAAAAAATCTATTATTACCACATAAAAATATTTGCATTCGGTATATATCTATGCCTGTCACTCCTCAATGTGTATGCTAAACTGCAAATAATAGAACATAAAGTGTTTATACCAATCTTTGGTGATGTACTTCATATCCAGCGCTGTGCCTCTCTTCAGTGTCCATACGCAGCTCTGGCATCTCTTCTGGCTTGAGGCCAGACACTACACAAACATTAAAAAAATGACAATAATTACTAACATATTCACAAAAACAAAGAGTCACAATATATAAATATAGCATTGGTAAATCAGTTTTCATATTTTTCCTAATCCTTACAGTGTCAAAATATGAATAACAGTATTTTGTATTTTCATATTATTGTCATATTAATAAAAAAAAACTTAACACTGACAAATGTATTTAGTATTTTTCTGTCTATGACAGTATTCTGGAGTTTAAATGAAATAATGAATGTGAACTAACCCCAGTGGGGGAAAAAAAACATTTTAGTGTATTACAAATATATTGAAATCCTCGATAGTACATTGCAAATATACTAAAAAAAGTTGTACCATCAGTTAATATACAAAAAGTATACTAACATCATGCTTTTACCAAATTTTGTAATTAAACATACTTCAAAATAGTTGTATTATAGTACACTTTCTAGTGATGCGCGGGTCGTCTGGTAACCCGCGGACCCTGCGGGTAATCCGCGGGTCAGGTTGGGGCGGGTAAAGAAATTGTCACTTTATTTGCGGGGCGGGTTGGGGCGGGTCATTAAAAACAAAAT
>JAQQZT010000036.1:15191580-15203248 GCA_030068275.1 Clarias platycephalus | reverse complement strand
ATCTGGATTGGGTCAAGCATCGGAGTGTATGTATGACCAATCTAATTCACACAGATTGGTTTGAGCCGAAGGATGCCAGGGTGTGTGTGTGTGTGTGTGTGTGTGTGTTGGGTGGGTGGGGAGTATTTCATTTCTTTTCATTTGTCATAATAATAATACATTTAATTAGTTATGTTCTTTTGTTATGTTTATGTATGACAATTGTTCAATAAAAAAAAGGCTGTAGCAGTGCAGAAGATGAATCTGTTTAACAACAGCGCAGTGTCACATTTTCGCAAAATTCTCAAAAGGAGGTGAAAGCAAGGGTCATTAGAGAGTTTCCTTGTTAAAGTCACACAAAAAGAATAAGATTTCAGTTTGCTGACAGAGGCGCTTTGTCAGAGAGCAGTGATTCCATTAGTGTATGTGTGTGTGTATAAGTCATCCTACACAGTAGCCTCCCTCCTCCTCTCTCTCGTCTCAATTCTTTTCAATAGTAAAGTGCAGGTTAATTTGTTTTATTTTTACTTAACATTTGTATTAATTTTTATATGGAAATTTTTGGATTGTAGAATGACGCATCAAAGTTTATATTATTTCTTCTGGGGAAATTCGTTTGGATATATGAGTGCTTTGGATTACAAGCACACTTTCAGAATGAATTATGCTTGCAATCCAAGGTTTAAAATGTGTGTATGTCAGGTCCGTGCTTGGTGGGGTGCCTCTGGGGATTTTGGTTTCCTCCCACAGTCCAAATGCAGGCAGAGTACACTTATTGACATTCCCAAATTGCCCATAATGATATGAATGTGAATGATGACCAGAGGTCTTACCATGGTTGTAAAATGGGAATAAATACAATGGTGTTCACTCTAAAAAGTATAAAGTGCATCATTACTTACACCTGAAATAAAAACATTGATATGGAACACATTACAAAGGTTAATTAATTATGTTAACTTTTTATATCTTTAAGGTAAATGACAGTTGGGCTGAGATAGCTTTGTGGTTAAGATATGTCCAAACGTCATCTTGAACCCCTTCAAAACCAAGTATTTATTTTTGGGCCCTTGAGCAAGGCCCTTAGCTTTCAACAAGTCAGATGTGTAATGAGATACAATGTCATATAATAACAATAATAATAATGATAAACATCAGTTGCATTGGGTAAGGGTGTCTGCTGGATGCTGTAAATGTAAACATCTTAGTTTCTAACTCACTTCAGTTTCTTCCACACTGTCCCTACAAGCCATATCCTTCCTGCTTTGTACTTCATGACCTCATGATTGCTTTTGAATGGATTAATAAATCCCTTAAACCTTAGATATGTTAAAACCTGAAAAGATATGTGCCAGCAACACAGCATAGGTCAACGATGAATTTTTTTTTTACTTACTGTACATGGAAGCCTAGCTGGTGTGTGCTAAAAAAATATATAATAATTTTTACGTGTAAATTTTACCACTACCAGAATATGGGAATTGCAAAAATTTAGAACTCTCAAAATGAGCATCATATTAATATTTTTTGATCATAACAATTGAAAACAACACCAAAAACACGTGATCATGTGTATCTGTCCTACCTCTTTGCCTACGTGATCCTTTTTTTTTTGGGTAGCTTTTTGGGCAGGTTTGTGTAGAAGGTTTGGGTCGATGGTTAAAATTAACTAAAATTCAATTAATCATATTTCCTATGTTTTGCAAAAAAAAAAGGATTTGTCACTCTATACTGCACAAAACTGAGTCTTGCATATGTTTATTAAATAAAAACAGCAAAACAAATAATGGCTAAAATGCTCTCAGCAGCAGATATGAGCAGGGCTATGAGCAGCAGAAGTGTGAGAAAGAAATTGAGAACTTTGCCTTACAACATTGTTCATCTTCTCTCTGTGTTCTCTGTGTGCATATTGTAATACATGACCTAATAAAAATGTAAATAAGAAATTGCTTATCACTGAAAAGATAGTTTACCTTATTGCCAGTGCTAGGTCAACTCCATATTGCAAAGACAGTTCAACACTTTGCTCATACAGGATATGTGCAGCAACCATTGTGCAAACTGCTCATAGATAAAAATCAGGTATAATTGGCTTGCATATTGTTTTATGCAAGTTTAAAGCTACAGTCAATCACAAAATAATAGCTTTAAATTGTTTTATTGATTTGCTGTAGTTTACATAACCTAAAGACAAATCACTGTAAAGTGCATGATCCTGCAGGACTATTGCCCATTGTAATAAGCTGCAGTTGGTATAAAACATCCCACCTTATATTCACACATGCTACAATATCATGACTGTAGTATTCTGCTGTTTTTTTTATTCCCCAAATTTATCTCCAAAATTTTCTGCCCAGCTAATTTTTACTCAGCATCCAGCTCTCTCTTATAACATAACAGTTTTTTTTTCCTTCCAAAAAGAAATTTATTAGTAGTTAAAATGAGTGATAGATTACAGTGGACCAGTGCAAGGTTAAACCACAATAGTACACAGAGTTAGGGCATTAAAGTAACAATGAAAAATAAACCATGAAAAACAATGAAACTTTATTGATCCTGAAACAAATAAACTCAATAAATGAATTCCTTTACAAATATTGATAATACTGTAGTTATAGATTTGTAAATATTAAAGCAGTCTACTATATAGTTTGGATGCATTAAATATGTATAAAAAAAATAAATATAGGTCTTGTATTCTGCGATGGATTGGCACCCTGTCCAGGGTGTACCCCGCATCGTGCCCTAAGTCCCCTGGGATAGGCTCCAGGCCCCTCACGACACTGAATACAGGATAGAGTGTTATAGACGATGAGTTAGTGAGTGTGGTCTTGTATTACACGTATGTATAGGAAATATAGCCAGAATTGTAAGACTTACAAACCATGCCCATCCAACCTGGTTTGGGTTTCTCAATATATTGAGAAAGAACCGCCCTGGTAGGAAATTATTACAGTAAGTTGTTAGGCCAAGATTTTTAGGTTAAGTTTAATTTCTGGTGCCTTCAGATGACCTTTACAATTTCATATCCACTATCTATTTTTAAGTACTCTTAACAATAATTATGTGCTTTTAATCAGTTACAGTTTAAATATTCAGTATTTTTCCTTTGGTTGACAAAACTGTATGAGTTTTTAGTTCATATTGATTTATATTACGTATAATTAACTATGTCATATCATCTTATGTACTATATTATATCTTATATTATTCAAATGCTAGTTTCAGGGCAATTCAAAAGTGTTCAAAAGAGCACTAGAGGATCATTAAAAGTTGCTTTAATTATTTTTTTTGCTTTTTTACTGTTCTTAGAAAAGTCCTACTTCACATTTATTAAAACAGTGGTAAGCTAGCTACCTAAACAATGTTATGATAGCTAAAGGATGAATAACTGTGGATCTGTGGAGCTTTAGCATTTGAGAAGAGCTTTGTATGTGAAAGAATGTGTTTATAGACTGCTACAAGTAAAAATCATTTATAAGCTAGGTGTCATTTTGGGTTCTTTCATTTAGAAAACAAAGTACCAAACAGATAAAATTCCTGAAGCAGGTCTCTTTTAATGAACACTTGGAATCTTTTGGTATAATATGTTGTTTGTTATTTTCTTTGCTTTGCTCTGGGCTTGTTTGTCAGTTGTCTGTAACAGTGCACTATTAGTTAAAGCTGAACAGTGTACAATAAAATTTACTTAACCTGCTGTTAAGTCTCAGTTTCAGTCCTAAACTAAACTGTTTTTACCTGCAGCTCAAACTACCACCTGCTCACGTTGTTTCCCCTGAAGGAAACATCATTCCGAAATCTTTTAAATAAGAGGGAAGAGGTGATTTTATTTCTGTGTAATGCCAGTCAACATTAGAACACAGATGGTATTCAAATTGGTACACTTTCAAATTTGGCATTAGACTACACCCAGGCTATTTTTTCAAGTCTGGGAAAGACAGTTTAATTTTGATAAAATTTTACATTAGACATTTATTACCTGTCTGAAGCCCTACTCTTAAATGGTTGTAAATATGTAATGAAACATGATTATTAGATTGTGTGTGAGTGTTTTTTTTCTTTGTTGCAGTTTTGACCATAACACATCATGTTTGTGTTTTTGTGGACTTTGAGGATTGTGACAAGGGTAGGGAAAGATATGTTGGACCCCAATTGTTTTCAGCCTACAGACCTTCACTCTCTCACACATCCACTATGGGTAATTTGGTAACACCATTCAGGGTACACCGCATGTTGCAAATTTTAAGTACTACAGACTTGTGGAAATTAATTGAGACAATTTGCAATAACCACATATTAGTACATAACATAACCAATCTGTTTGTTAGCAGCATTTAAATACAACTCAATCAGGAGTCCACTAATTTTGACCAGTGCAATAATTTCCAGATTTCTGTACCGGACGTGAATTGAAGCCTAATTAAGCTTAAATTTGTTATGCAGTCCATGCATTTTATGGGTTTCAAGGGTGAGTTTTGCAAAAACATGTAGAGCACAGATTCTCTTTTGGATGTAAGTGTTTCTGGACCAATACAGTACTTATATTTGCTTCTTATTGATAAAAATTCTTCACTTTTTTAATATGTGGCATGGGACTAGAGCCTGCTGCCAGATGCATTAGTAAATGTCTTCTCTAACTCTGCAACATGTG
This sequence comes from Clarias platycephalus, assembly GCA_030068275.1. NCBI lineage: Eukaryota > Metazoa > Chordata > Actinopteri > Siluriformes > Clariidae > Clarias > Clarias platycephalus. Next base: position 15,198,618 of record JAQQZT010000036.1, on the reverse strand, counting down.
ATTGATGTGGGAATCCCCGTGGACACTAAATATAATTTTTCTGATCATAGATAAAGAATATTATTAAATACTATTTTTCTCCAATGTTCTTTTGTCCAGTTCTTAAAATTTAGTCCACATTTCTATCATCCCTCTTTCATATGTGTTTTTATGGGCCATATGACATTTAAACATACTTGTACAAATCCTCTGTGAAAAAAACTTTTAATCTGTCGGTTAATAATTTTAGGCATTTTTAAATTTCCTGTCTTCCAAGGGTCTTTTATACTTTCACAAAGTGAGCCTGGGCCATCCCTTGGTGTGGTATATGTATGTGTGCTAAGTATACTCTGTAAAACCTTCATAACAGCTCTAATCGGAGGAGCTGTTAATTGGTGATTTTTTTTAGGCGCTAAATGAACTTTTATGCAGCAGAGGAATGTTTTGGCCTTGTTTTCTGGGGTTGGACTTCATGAGAGCTAGTGTCATCATGGTGCTTGATAGGTTTGGTGCTTGATGATGTGATAGACAGTTTAAAATAGTTTATCTTAACTCTACTCTAAGTCCATAAAATCCATAAATGTATTTATCTTAATTATTTTGTATGTAAATTAAATTCTAATTATGTTTATTTTCCTTTCTTTCTTTTCTACCTTTCTTTTGTATGTACTTTCAGATGCATCTCAGATGCAGCTTCTGTTAAAATAGTCTAGGCATGTATTTTTTTAGCAGAGTAGGTTATTTAGGTCTTATGTTCTTGCTCACTCTTTCACCAAGGCCTTATAACATGGTTCCTGGGTTTGGCTTAACAGCCAGCTTTAGGAAGAGTCTTGGTGGTTACAGACTTATTCTATTTCACACTGACAGAGTGGTATTCCCATTCCCCAAATTGTTAGTCTTTCGGCTTCCATTGAGGATGGAAGCGCACAGAGGACCATCCATTGACATTGGACCATCCATACTTTGACAGGTTTTATGCCGGATGCCCTTCCTGACACAACTCTCCCATTTTGTCTGGGCTTGGGACCAGCACTGCATCCAGTGGCAGGGGTTGGGCATTGGGTGGGAATTGTGGTACATCATACATAGATGCGTGTGCTCTTCGAAGGAATGTCCAGTTACTTGAATTTACCACAGGTGGACCTTAACCTAGTGACTAACACCTCAGGAAAATCAAAGCAAAGGCTGCACCTAAGCTTGATTTAAAATGCCCAAAATAGCCAAGCATCTTAGCTAAATCAGATATCCATTATTATTATTATTTTTTTTACTTCTGTAAAACTTTCTTTTTTGTGTGTGCTGTCATTATTGCCTATTGTGTGGATTAATGGCCAGACAGTTTGGAAATTTTAATGTAAATATATAATACAGTTGCTGTTTGTCATTCAACTTCTCCCATCAAGGGGTTGCCATAATGGACCATCCAATCCGCATACAACCTGGCACTGGTTTTATGCCATATGTATCAGGGCTTCGGACCAGTGCTGCATGTAGTGGCTGGGGATCAACCTGTATTTTTATAAAAAAAATAAAAATAAAAATAAATAATAATAAAAAAGTGCAAAAATTGATCTTTCAAGAAAAATATAGTTTGGATTACAATTGACATGTGAGGGCTAAGACTAAAGAATTTCAAGACGCTCTCATACTGTATATGAACCAAACCAAAATTTGTGTGATTAATCATAATTTTCTGAGGATGTGCACAAGCCAGGCTCCAAAAAACCATAGGATATGTGAGAAAGCCATCTTGCATGTACATATGCAGAAACAAAAGCAAATATAATCTTGGCTTATAGAATAATTTCTGAGCAAACATGTTGTTTGGAGGCTTGGTGTTCTGAGCTATGCATATGGTAGCTAGACAAAGCCTAATGAACATTCAAACCCAATGATGGTTTTGTTTTCTTGTAAGCTCTCGGGCACCTTATGCACATATGCATAATAAATATGTACAGAAATCAGCCAGTAATATTTTACTCCTCCTTGTGCTGCCAAAATAGATCAGAACCATTGAGACATGGATTCCTCAAGATTTCTGAAGATATGCTGTAGTATATGGCACAAATACATTATCAATAGATCCTTTAAATAATATCATTTGTAAGTGGGGGTCTTAATGGTTGGACTTGTTTGTATGCTTATTTACATCACCCAGAGCATCACATTGCCTCCATGGTCTTACCTTTTGTTATAGTGCATCCTGGGACCAATTTACCCCAGGTTAATAGGACACATGCCCCAGGCCATTAATGTCATTCACTTTACCTGTCAGTTGTGTTATTTATATTCCTACATAAAAAAGTCAACTCATATTTGTTTGATTTAAACTGCTGTTTAAATTAATGTTTCATCAGTTCTGGAACTTTCCATTACTTGCAGACTGTTGCTCCACTTGTCCTGTAGATGTCACTAATGTATTCTGAAAAACACAAGAGTGTAGCTCACCAAGTAAAACGCATCTTGACCTCATGAGGAAGTCGTGTTAAAAAAGAAAATCGCATCTGGTGAGTTTTTCATGCTATTGTAAGCAGCCATATAGCCATATATCCTGTTATTGTTCTGAGCTGTCAAGTTAAGTCTTCCAAAGGATCTTGAAAATCACGCACCCTGAATAAGTAACAAAATGTGTAAAAAGTTATTTTTGAAGCCACCCTATACCTACTAACTGAAGACTGACAAAAATGAATGCTGAGTACCATACACTTCATTTCCCCAACCAGTTCACTATGCTACTACCTATGGAAAACCCTGGGAAAATACAACCGCAGACTGACAAAGACACATTGTTTACTTAAATTCAGGAACACATAACATATAAAAGATTCCACAGAGCCAAAATTTCCCATTGGCAACATTTCAGTATCACAGCATTGGTCTTGGTCTTGAAAACGAGTCCAGTCAAAATCCTTATTTATTAAATGGAATCTTAATCATTTTAGGCTGCCAATTTTGACAGAGGATGCTAAAAAATGCATTTTTGCACATATGAAAAAGTTCTTGCAATTTGTCAAGAAATCTGACAAATTTGTCAGGAATCCTGAACAAAACACAAACACTTCCTATACCAAGAAGGCAAAGCTTGTAGGGAAGTCAAGAAATACTTGTGTAACATTTTGTGAAAAATTTCCAGGAATTCTTCAGTAAACCGTATTTTTTAAGGTAGTTCTGTAGAACTCACATATTTTGAAAGGGAACTATATTTTCTGAAATATAGGGGAATAGTCAAAAAACAAAAATAAAAACAAGAAAAACGTGTAATTTCCACAAGAGCAACTTTGTTAAATCATTATTTTATGTCCCTAAGACCTTGACATGAAGATCAGCTGTTCTGGAATAGTTCTTGCAAGAACAGTATTGTCAAGTGCATTTGCAAAACCTATCAAGCCCCATGATGAAACTGGCTCTTTCTACCCAGGAAAGCAAGACTAAAACCTATCTCTGCTGCAGTTACCAACCTCAAAATCACCAATTAACAGCACCTCAGATTAGAGCTGTTATGAAGGCTTGCTTTACAGAGCATAAGGAGCAGACACATCTCAATATCAACTGTTTAAAAGATATTATTGCATATTTTAGATGCCTTCAGCATTGTTTTAAATTTAGAAAGGAAAAAAAAACAAAAAAAAAAAACAGTAAACACAGGGAAATTAGAAGTTGTGTCCAAACTTTTCACTGGTAGTTACCCTCCATTATCACCACATGTGGAATGACTCGCTTCCATTCAAATTACTCAGTTATAATGAACTTATGTATAATTACAAGAGCTACAGGACATTACACAATTTAACAGGAACAGCCAAAATCGTGGGACACTTTAAATTTAAGCAGTTATCAAAACAAAGTGTTGGGCCGGCAAAGCATTGAAGTTATGCCGATACAAATCAGGAGCTTCAGTTAATACCCACATCGAGCATAGGAATGCAAGGAAATGTGATCTTAGTGACTTTGACCATGGTTGGTGGTAACAAATGGACTGTTTAAATAGTTCATAAACAACAGACTGAAAAGTTGAGACAGAATGCTGGGAAACACTTACAAATCTAGAAAGCAACATTGTGCAAGAAGAAATTCTTCTTGTTGAAAGTTCAGAGGAGACTGGCCAGACTAATTTAAGATGACAGGAAAGCTCAAATTAAATAATTCAAATTAGTATAAATTACAACTGCAATAAGCAGAAAATCATTTCAGAACAAACACCATGTCAGGCCTTAAGGTGGATTGGCTATGACAGCAGAAAACCACATCATCTTCCACTTCTATCAGCCAAAAACAAAAATTTGAAGCTAAAGTCGGCTCAGATTCACCAAAACTGAACAACTGAAGATTGGAAACCCCCCAACTGATATTTTATCTTTTATCAAAAAAAAATAAGGTCATGAACTCTAGCTCTTCTCCTGTATTTGCATGGCTTCATGCATTGTGCTGCTGCCACTATCAAAGAACTGGACAGACAAATTAAAGTGTGAACTTGGAGGGGGATGTGCAACTGTGTTTAGATGTGACCAAAATGGAATTCATACAAAATACGCCCAACTGCTAAAAAATCACAGTCTCTTGTAGGAGCAGAGATTGAGCTTATTAAAACATTTGTTGTTGACCTTGTCTCAATTGATTAAATTAGAAAGAATGTAGTGGGTGTGTTTTGAACACAGGCCTAAGGTCATCAATGCTCCAAAATATAAGTACTCACATACACGTGTCCAAGACGTTCAGATCCTAACACCTGAATGTTTTTTTTTTTTCCTTTTTCCAACACAGCTGCTTTGAGAAAAGAATGTTTACTTTCTGCCAATATCTCAGACCTAACAGGTGCCACTGTATTAAGATAAACAATGCTATTAACTTCACCTGTCAGTGGTTTTAAAATTATAGTTGATTCGTGTGCTTGAGTGTCACTCCACGTCATTAAAAAAAAAAAAAAAAACTCCGCCTATGATAGCGAACATTTCCACATGTGGCGAAAGGCAGCGCGTTTAACATAGCAGGAAAGTAGCCAAAAAGAGGAAGAGAGAGAGAGAGAGACCGCACACAGAGAAGCAGGATTCAGTCTCAGGCTGTGGATCAGAGAGCTGGACACCGCGTAAACACAGCAATGTCAAGGTTTGTCCCCTGTGTATTTTCTTTGTGTTGCGCTGGTTTTATATGTAGTAGATTTATTGAGGTTGTTTTGTACGCTTCGTTGCGCATGTCTTTACGTGTTTCCGAAGTTTTTTTTTAAAGGATCAGATGAAATCACTATTCGAAAGCTCAAGACTTCTCACAATAGGATACATATGACTCAGTTACGGAAATTTTGTCTAAATGTACAGTGTGAAAGGAGTGCGGGTGTTTTACCTCCATTTCGGAACAGAGAAGTGGCATTGCACATTCTTTAATGGCGCCTAATCGAAAGTGACCTCCTTTTACAGATGGACTAGTCAGAAGTGGGTTAAACGTGGAGACAAATAATAAATAATTAAATTGAAAGTAATAATTTTATTAGACAAATAAAAAAAGAAAACAGCAAGAAACTAGGAGCAGAAAACTGAGGGCGAAAAGATTCAAACTGGTACAAATAATCAGGAAATAAACATGTTTTTGATTCATAATATTTCAAACAAAGAAATTAAATGTTCAGTATCTTGAATAGTTAATATACTTGCTTCTTCAGCATTTTTAGGTTCCCATATAAATGTCACCTAATGTGTGATACTGGCAATGTTAACTGCTTTGTACAAAAGGTCATGGTTTCCTCTTGCCTAATCACATCTGTTGAAGTATGTGTTCAGATTACACGCAGATGGATTTGATTCAGATGGATGAAACGTTATTGCCATTTTTTTTTTTGTACACAAAGCATGGTGCATACTGGCATAACATTAAAAAGGGGACAGTCTGTAATGTATGTATGTACAGTATATAAAACTTGGTATACAGCGGTGTGTGTGAGCGAGAGAGAGAGCATAGTTGGAGAAACTGTTTTTCTTAACTGATTCATGTGCTAAACAGTTCCGTCCTAGTTAGCCAAACAAAACCAAAAAGGATCCACTGCCCTATTGTTGCAGCACAGAAAGAAAACTACTAAAAAATACTAGTCCATGGCTTGGTCTTTGAGAATCTTTGGGCTAAACCAACCTAATTCTTAAGCCCCCTGTCAGACAATATTGTGTTACACTCACATATTTAAAATAATTTTTTTTCTTCGAAACTCCTAACTGATTATCACTACAGGATCAACTTCTAGAACAGGAGAGGCAACAAACTGGAACGATTTGTAAGGCAGAGTTAGTGTCATGAACCCGGATGTCAGAACATAAAACAGTTTCAGATTTCTGTTAACTTTGCATTCCACAAGCTGATACCCAACCATACTAGCATACCAGGAGAAAACCAAGAAGACTTCGACAAGGATGGGTTTAAGAGAGCACTGTAACTTAATGATAAAAAAAACAAACAACTTTATTAATCTCAGAGGGAATTTGCTAGTCACATGCTTCAATAGATGTGATTAGGCATGAGGAAACTCTGCCCTTTTGTACAAAGTAGTCAACACTTCGACCCTGACATCACAGATTTGCCAACATTTATATAGGGACCTTTATTTACATTTATGACTTTTGGCAGACACCCTTGTCCAGAGTGACTTGCATTTTTATCTCATCATATATCTGAGCAGTTGAGGGTTAAGCGCCTTGCTCAAGTGCCCAACAGTGGCAACTGGGAGGTGCTACGGTTTGAACCTGGGAACTTCTGATCAGTTGTCCAATGCCTTAATCACAGAGCTACCTTTCCTGTTAATAATGCTGATGGCTAGAGAGTTGTGGACTTAAATAAAACAGTGTTCCAAATCTACCAAACACAGTACACATTTGTGCTAAAGGTACAGCTATCTCTAAAACTAGACAAAACATAATAAAACTAGGGCCGGGACTTTAACGCGTTAATTTAGATTAATTAATTACACACACACACACACACACACACACACACACACACACACAAAATAACGCGTTAAATTTTTAACGCATTTTAATCGGACTTATTTTTGCACCGCGGAACGTTTCTCACTGGATGAGT
>JAQQZT010000036.1:15109209-15122382 GCA_030068275.1 Clarias platycephalus | reverse complement strand
CAAAAAAATAAATACATAAAAATAATTAACACAAAATATAAAGTAAAAATAAAATAAATTAACCTGCACTTTACGTTAAAAAAAAGTAAAAATAAACCCGACAGAAGTGTTTCCATTTATGCGCACAGGCACTGTGTGTGTGTGTGTGTGTGTGTGTGTGTGTGTTTTTCTCTCTCTTGCGCTGCTGAGTGTAAGACACACACACATTAAAGGCAAGAGAGAGAGAGAGAGAGAGAGAGAGAGAGATGAGTGTGAGTGTGTGTGAACTGGTGCGGTGTCAAATTATGTGCGCGCACACATAACACACACTCCGCAGCGCAAGAGAAAGAAAAACACACACACACACACACACGGATGCTGAATATACCAGTAAGGGACGAGCACTAAGACGCAGCAGGGGAGATGATTACCTGCAGCGCAAGAGAGAGAAAAACCGTTGGCTCAGTTGTGATCATGTGACGATCGGCGTCAAATCAAGAAGCGCATGCGTGATGCATGATACATAAACCAAGACAATGCTCGTTTTTCAAGTCAAAATTTATTACAAATCTTTCCTCGTCCTGTGAAACACTGGCAAACTGCGTTACTTGTAATCCGAGGTTTTACTGTACCTGCGTTTTTGCATAGCTCAGTCCTGACTTCATGTGGACTTGAGGAGTGGCCTTTTTCTTGCAACCCTCCAGAATTTGTGATTTTGTTGTCACATGCACTCTATGACCACTCTTTGTCATAAATTCATTTAGTTATCTAGTTTGGAGCGACATCCTGATCCAGGGAGGGTCTGGTGTTGTACAAGATGTCTTCAACTTCTTAATAGTACCCTTCACTGTGCTTCTAGGCAGTGATAAAGCCATTGAATTCTTTCTATCGATCTCCTGACTTGTACGTGTGCACAACTTTATCCCGGAGATCTTTTGACAGTGCCTTGCCACCCATAGTTGATTGTTTGCTTTAGTTGCACTACCAAGGACTGAAATTCTTCAGCTTTTGATGCAGAGCTGATCAAAATTACCACAGCTGATTACAGTTAAAAGTCAAATAGCTTTGTGTGCCACTGAGAAAGTGATTAGCTTCACCTGATTGAGTTTACAAGTCATTTCTAAGAGTGGGTTGATCCTTTTCCATATAAGTGATTCTATTTTTTTATTTTTATTTTTTCAAATTTTTTCTGACATGGTGTTACAGTATATCCATCACTTGGATGTTAAAAGTCGCACTGAGTAAACAGAGCTGGATAAAACTAACCTATGTCTGTCTTTATTTCAGGCTACAAAGAAACAAAATGTGATTCTTTTAAAGAGCTGATTAATTTCTATTGACACTGTATATGTTAAATATTTATTTTTGAACCATGGATTAGTGATTAGTGATATTGGCTCACACCTCCAAGGTTGGGTGTTTAATCTCACTACTGGTCTGTGTGTTTGTATGTTCTCCTTTTGTTTGGTGGGGTTTTTCTGGTTATTCCAGTTTCCTGCCAAAGTCCAAAGACATGCAGTGTAGGTTGATTAGTGTTTCCAAATTGTCTCTGGTGTATGATTGGCTGTGTGTGTAAGTGTGTGCTTTTTCTCTATGTTGTCTTGGCACCCCACCCACGCAGTTGCACCCTGAGATCTCTGGGACAGGCTCCAGGCCACCCAAGACTTTACAAAGGACAAACAGTACAGACAATGGATAGACATTTTTTAAGCATCCAGAGTGTATTTCCACCCCATGAGTAGTGATCCGCCATATCTACCATGATCATGAAGAGTTTGAAGTGACTGAAGTGAAATTAACAAATGAGAATGTTAAATTTGTATTATTTAGCTAAATAATATACAATATTTTGACACAAGTGATTATTCAAAGTAATGTGCATGTTTGATATTTATTAGGTATGTTATCATTGAAGCTCTAGTGCTAAATTAATACAATTATAAAACCAAACCTCTGACACCAAACATACAGTATCTTGGCTAATTGACGATATTTGCAGATATAATCATGTTGTCCTCAAAACACAAAAAATATTTCACCAAACTTTCAAATCATGCTAATGCGTGGAAATCCTGAGCAATTATACTGAATTATATTACAGAAGTTGATCAAAATGGTGTACAAACATTAGCTTAGTTATGGGTCCTTCATTCATTGGGTCATATTAACATGAGACATTCTTTATCCTGTAGCATTGCCTACATTCCCACACAATATTGTGTCATAAATATTGAAAATGTTTGACACATTCATATGAATAGATTGGAAGCGTTAAGAGAGGATATTAAACACAGCAAGACAATATGGGAAAAGAGCACTGCAGGACCAGACTAATCTATTTTCTTTTAAACGCTTAAAACTGTCAATGTTTAAAAGTATGTTTTAAATAAAAAATAAAAATAAAAAAAAACTTGGCATCTTTTAAAGCTTTCATGCTTTTTTGAACACCATAGAATATTTGTTTTAAAATATTTCATGGTGAGTGCATCATTCTATTCATTAACAGACTTAAAAAAAACTGTTTCAAAAAACTTGTTTTGAATCCCTCATACAAGCATGAGAAAAAATGCTTCTCTGAATCTTCTAGTTAAAGTTATGTTAAATGTCAAAGCTTTGAAGATTCAACACTTCAGTGGCATCCCATATCAGTCAGACACTATAGCCACTACTGTGTTGCAGCTTGAGGCAATTCTCAAACTAGTGCTCGAGCATGTAATCTGAAACAGACTTTCCATCACACAGAGGCATAACTCATGGAATCAAAGCTGACATGTTCACAAATTCATATATATGCACACATGCTCAGATTCACAGCTCTGTCTGTGCATCCTAATTCTCAGCTCAGCCTTTTCATGAGTGAAGTGATTTTAATCAACTACTGTACATGGATGAGATAGCCCTGGGCTTCTTACTGCTGGGAGCAGGAATGGAGCAAGCATATAATGAACCTGTAATCATGGTGTCGCTTTGTCGGAATGAGGACAGAGTCTCAGGGAAGGATGGCATATCTCACCAGCGATTAGCGCTGTGGAGAGGTGCCTGGGAGGATTACAGTATGGCTCAGAGAGGAGCAGTCTGCAGGTACAGCTCTGAACAGCATAGAAATCACCTCCCTCAGGCTCCACAGTTAAATTCCTCTTTATCATTCACAAAAAGCTTGTTGTCTACCAAAAATATTACATTTCTCAAAGATCTCAGGAGTACTCGTAATACCCGACAGTATCTTAGGGGGTGCAAGCGAAAATGACGGTCATGACAATCAACCAATAAAACGTAGTCACCTACATAGTAACAACAGAATATTTTCTCTGACATATTAATACCACAGTGTTTAAGAAAACACTATAGAATTATACAGAGGGAACCTCACATACAGTAAAAGGGGATTGTTTTTTTCCCCCCTCACTGCGTCCTTCACAGATCAAGCACAACTTGTTCCTTTACTCCTCCACTATTATCGATGTGCTGGGTGAAGATCAATGGTAGTGTGTTTGTTAGAAATCTCAGACAATAGAAAAAAGCTGAACTCTGCACTGTGAAACACATCTAACCTCAGCAAAGGCCTCATTTATTTGATTTATCTACTGCATACCATGGAAAGTGAAAATGACAGAGTCAGCCAAGCAATTACCAGGCTCAGGAGAGACCTGCATCTTCGAGTGCCCAGCCTATGAGGAACCATCCTAGCACCATGGAATAACAAAAAACACTTTAAGCTATTGACACCACCTAGGCAAGAGTACCAATATTACTACTAGAGCTAGAACTTATATACAGTATAACCATACCAGCTACATATAAATCTGAACTGATTGCAAATAGTAACCTTACAACCAAGAGCCATTTTTTGGCATTACAATATTTAAATGCCTATTCAGCATACAGGCCTTATGCAGTATAAATGTGATGTTTTCTCAATACAACCTGGACAACATGATGAAATTTATTTAATTTAATTTTAACCTATAAATTATAAAAAATATTCTATTATACTTAGGGGAAAAATGGCAAAGAAATACCGCATACATAAGATCATGTGTTTTAGATTGTTGTTTGTAGTGGTTTCTATGGCCAAAATAATAATAATAATAATAATAATAATAATAATAATTATTATTATTATTATTATTATTATTATTATTATATTAACATTTATGAATTATGCACCTGTATTGTAGTGGCAGTAAAATTTATGCATTTTAAAAGTAAAGATAGCATGGGACTGCTTATATCAGAAGCATTCCCGTACACAAACCAACAGGACTTTCATTTATGGAGTTGTTGTTTGTTTTTGTCATTGACCGATGATGCGTTTCTGGCACAGATCCGTGTTGCTTGAGATTTAAGGGATAATATGTCCCTAGATTTGACACTGGGCCAAGAAATTAAAGTTTTTGTTGGGTTTACTCAAATACTGTATATGCAGTTCTACTTTCAGTAATCTGAACCAAATTAAAACCTGCAATTATATTGGTAACCTCAGATGACAGTGCAACACTGAGTTATTCTGCCCTGCCCACGGGCTGTATTTTTTCCCAAATGTTTTGGGTCAGTTTGCTGCATAAGTTTCACAATTATGTATGTTTTTTATGCAACTCAGCTGCAGGGTTTATATATGGGTCAATCCCATTGGGAGAGGAGATATCACCAGCTTTTTCCTCATCTTTCACTATGACCAGATGTATCTACCTGTTGGCTAGGTCACTATAACCCAGCCACTGATTTAGCATCAATATTGAATTCTCATTTTGAAGTCTTTTTTTTTTTTTTTACTCCCATGGGGAAAGCAAATGAGACATGATCAAAAAAAGCCTTTTATCTACCAAGTAATTTATTTAAGGTTCACAAGCTAGCATTAACTTGCAGACAAAAATATGCTTCAAATTCTAGTGTGATAAGGGCAAACACAACATTGGGGACTTACAGTACATATAGATGATATTCTAACCAGATACTCTAGCATACTCTGAACAGCTATCCAAAATTTTTTTTTTTTTTTTCATTTTTTCCATTACTTACAAATCTGAGGTTGTGTGCGGAAGAAATTTGCCACCTTCCCAATCCCAATCTACTAAGGGTCTCCATGATCTATGGTGAAATTATAAAAACAACCTGTCCTTGTCTGTCTAATATTCGTGAACAATGGGAAAGGGACTTTGGGGTCTTGTTATCCTCCCCTATATGCTGAAGACATTTCTTTCATAAAGTTTAAAGTGCTATATCAGCTGACTATTACCATACAGTATATAAGCCCTATATGTGATGGGTATAAACAGAGACTGCAACTATCTATCATGTGCTATGGACATGTCAAAAACCTGTTCCTTTCAGTTCTTTATTTTTTACACCATTTTTAAGAATTATGGATCATATATTATACTGTCTACTATAATAGCTATTTTTGGCATATTCACAGCTTCAGATGACCTCAACCTACCTGCTCATGTAAGAGGGTCATTGCCTTCTCTCTATTAGTTAGACATTCAATTCTATTTAAATGGAAAGGAGCAACCCCTCCATTATATATTCACTGGATTAAAGATGTTATGCGGAATATCAACTTGTAGAAAATCAGAAATACCATTAATGGTTCCATTGAGAGATTTTCTAAAATCTATGACCCCCTATTGAATTATGTGAATTAATCCACCAGACATGGAACTATGAATTCTTTCTTCTGTAGGTGATCTATCACACAAACGATATATACACTATGACACAGTTATTTATTTGTTTTTCTTTAAAAAAAAAAATCATTAATAACTACTGTATGCTAATAATTTTATATCTACAGTATATGCTATATTCTTCACATAGAAACACCTTATTACCAAACCATACTTTGAACTTAACTTTAAACTATACCATAAATATTGAAAAGTAAAAAAAAAAAAAAATCATAATTTAATTTATAAAGTGAGACTCATATGCTAGATTCATTACTTGTCAAGTGAAATATTTCACATCTTTTTTTTTTTTTTTTTTAATTTTAATTTCAATGATTAAAGCTTACAGCTCATGAAATAATAAAATAAATCAGTTAAAACAGGCTACAACTGTTGCATTTCTAGCCACTCCTGAACTAGAGACAATGTCAAATGCGTCTTAACTGGCCTAAGGAGAAAAAGAACTGCACAGTGGCTTAGTGGTCCAAAATCCTATTTTCAGATGAAGGAGAAAGAGTGGAGATCGAATCAAAGAGATACACAGAATCTAAGTCGCTTGATTTCAAGTGTTGATCCAATCTGCTTTATCAAGTCCATAGTTGATTCTGCAGCAGTCTACCAGGAGGTTTTAGAGCACTTCATGCTTCAGTCTGCTGACAAGCTTTATGGAGGTGCTGATTTTCTTTTCTAGCATGACAAACTGCCAAAACTACCACTAAGCTTATCATCATAAAGCTATGCTTGGTTGGCCAAAAAACTTGCCTAACCTGATTCTCTAAGGGGTATTTTAGGAGAAAGAGGAGAAACCTCCAAACCCAACAATACAGACAAGCTGAAGGCTTCTATAAAGGCCATCTGGACTTCAGTAACACAGTAAATCAGCAGTGCCAAAGGCTGATTGTATTCATTCTAAAGGAGCAAGTACTGAGTACATAAATTAACACAATTTTTCAGAATATCTGTATTGTAAATCCTTTTTGGTTGATCGTAGGAAATGTTCTAATATTGTGAGATGTTTGATTTTTAGATTTCCATGAGCTGGAATGAATCTAGAATATATGAGTGCTTAATTTTGGGGATTAAATTATGAAAGAAATTTAACTTTTCCATTATATTTCAACATTTTCAACATGCACTTTAATTTAAAGTATTAAGAAATCTACTTTTATTCTACTACATGTAGACTGAATGTTTAACTTAGCTTTCAAGGGAGCACAAAGCACAGATCCTGTTGGGTTATGTTAATCCAACATGTGCCTTTTTCCACTAGTTATATCAGCTATACGATTGAAAACAAGCAAGTCATTTTGGACTCTGTCTATCACAAATCAAAAACTAATTTGAAGCTATTGACAGTACAATTACGCAGGCATACACACTGTTTATATCTGGCCTACTGATGAAGACAACATGTGTTTCTTAATCACAACATGATCGCAGCTCAGACAGCCTACATTATTGCTCATTTCCCACAACATCAGTTAGCGTGTGACTGCATGACATAGCTGCAATCAGATCTAATTAACATATGCAGAATCCTTAATTAAAAATAGGCAACCATTAATGAGCTGTTGTATTCCTGATAGCAGCACCCTGGGACACCAGTGAAGGAGGACGACCTCTGAACAACCGGAGCAGTATGGCTCGTGCTAACAGCAGGCATCCATCAGCAGTAGCGCTCACCCACCTGACTTCTGAACCACAGCAACTTATGCACTAAGGTCACTGGTTTGCCAGAAAAACTCACTTTGCAAAAATAGTAATAGTTGTGTATATAGTAATGTAATAGTTGAGTGCAGAATTAAAAAAAAAGCAAACATCAGGTATGTGAGTGGACGGGCATATAATGAAAATTTGAAAGTCAAGACAACACCTCTAGGAAATTCATCAATCTAATCTTAGTGTCAGAAGGCATTTGCTTCAGTATTTCTTGTTGTAGAGAGCCTAAAACAAATGTAACACTGTTCATTATGGTATATACACACTTGAGAAAGGGCAGGGAAATTATCAGTAATATAAATCATTTTTGATTAAATGTTATACCCTTGCTACACTGATGGCAGTCTCCTGCAGATATATTAAAATGTGTGTGTATTTCTTTATGTGATCTTGCACATTTCTGCTTCTCTGATTACTGTATCATATACTGTACAGTATATTCACAAACATTGATATCTACCATAAGGTTATTATCCACAAATGTCAGCACCTAATTAATTTTGCTTGTCTGCTGGATGCTCCCTTTTCTCATTAGCACAGCATGGCTGACGGACTCTATTTATATTCATCCCCAAAATATACAGCCCCATTCCTTCACTGTCAGAGTCCATCCACGTCCTCTACAGCTGAAGGACAGTTGTGGGTCTGGGAATGCGGTTTTTCTCTTAAGCTGTCCAAATAAGCTACTCTGTGGCTTAAGATGCTTAATATTTGGGTATATGGAATGTGTAAATTAGCTAATAAAGACTTTTATAGGTTGTCAACTCCAAATGCAGTATTGGTGCTGCATCTGAATGACCGTTCGATCAGAAGTTAAATTGGCGGTCTTTAGAAAATTGATTGTCTTAACCCACCCTGGGGCTGCTCCATTAGGACCTGCTTGTGTTGGTCCTTCTCTTTAAACCATGCTAATAAAAAATCCAATCAACAGTTGTGCGTGCAGCATGCCACATTACAAATGCAGGAGAAATGCACTGCCAACACTTGTATCTAGTGTGATAAAAGAATGAATGAGAATGCCCGTCTAACATCTATGCACAATCCATTATAATGCTTCATTGCTTATTCTGATGTTTGTCTGCAACAAATGTGAAAGCATTTCATTAGCCTTTATCATTGATGAAATCACATAAAACAGCTCAAACCTCCAACTTAAAGGTTATCTCATAAGCATACAGTACATCAGTTCTTACACCTTCACCTTAACTAAGCCAGGGTGTTAAAGACCAAGAAAAATAGAATGTAAATGACAAAAAAAAAAAAAAAAGAGTGAAGAAAAAAAGCATTCTGGCTGTGAGGTGCAGTAGCTATGCATGTCTATAAGCACAAGCTGCAGAGAACCTGTGCCACATCACTTCATCTCTGTAATTATAGATCATTTACTTGAGTCTGTCTCTTAGGCATGCTTTATCACAGGTAAGGTGATGCTCCAAACAGTCCATGGCATCACAGGAGATTCTGAGAGCAGCCAGATTATGGAGGAGGAGCAGCTGGGGGTAGGCTTAGAGCAGGATTTACTCCTGTGAGATCTGCAAGAAGCCTCAAGATACCTCAGTCGTTTTTCATATTTATTATTGTGCTGGTGTGTGCTCAGGTGTAAATGTATAAGGAAAAGTTAAATAAAAAAAATAATGCGAGTTCAGACAGCTATGATTATTTTTTTTTAAAACTTACTACTTACTGGTTTGTCACTTAAAACACCAACTTTGAAAACTCATGTGTGTTTTCTAAAGGAATTGCTTCATTATCAGATGTGGGAGGGACTCAAAGTGGTTGACTTCACAGTAAGATTCTGGTGCTGTGCAGATTACAGCTGAGCTTCTTCAACCTAAGACGGATTTGCTCATTGAGCATGGATTTTAAGTCTAGCATAAAACTTCTGAGAATTCTCTGCCAGCATCTTTATATTTATTCATTTCTATTTATTTATTTATTAAATTTTCTGATCTTCCTAATAAAAATAAATAATATGATTTAACTACTATTGTTTAATTCAATGCATGATAAAATGCCTTTGAAGAATTTTATAATTTACCATCTACAATGTGTGACACATGAGGCTATACTGTACCTTAGCATAGAAGAAAACAAAACATTTTCACAGCTTTATCACGAGGTAAACAAGTTTGTACATTTTTATACTTTATTGCTAGCTTGTGGATGCTACAACCTATTCCAATGTCACTCTTATGCACATCTTCTCTCATTCCAATCCCTAACCAGTGATTCCATTTGACAATTTATATCGGTTAATATCACTATAAAGTTACATTCTCATGAGTACATTAAGAATTTACACTTACATTTCCTCATTTTTGTTTTGTTTGTAGTTTGATGTTGAAATGAATAAAAATGTTTTGGAAATTCTAAATATATGTAATAAACAGTACGTAATCACCTTCAACTGTGAATCGCTTTGCTAGCTAAAGGTCCACTATGTTCTCATTAAATGCTGACTTTAGCAAAAACCATGTGCATATAGTTGTTGTCACATATTTGATTGATTTTATTATTATCAACAGATTTTTCCCATGAATTAAAATATAGTATTATTGAAAATGTGAGAATATATCTTTTTAGAAATATACATTTAATAATTACAATGTGATGAAAATGTATTTACTTATAAAAACTGTAAAGCTTGACCAGAATGCATTTCTAATAGCTTAAGGTCTGCTTAATGAAGGTAATATGAAGTTAAATTAAAAAAGCTCCTATTTATTTATTTATTTATTATTATTTTTTTTTAAGTCTCAAAGGCAAATTATAGTGATATTGACCCATATGCATTAATCACACCTACACAAGTGTGATTAATTCATTTAACTGTTTACATAATGTGCATTTCCTGAATGACTACAAACAATTAGATAAAAATACAGCTACAGATTACACATTTCTAGGTCTTGATGTCATACAAGGCATATTACATCTAGCAGAGTTTATTTTAGGTAAATGTAAACCATGTAAACAGTTAGACTGTTCAAAGAAATAAATAAAATATTTCTAATATTTCAGAAATATTTCTAATAAGAAGACCTTTAGAAAAAATTTAATATTGGAGATCTTTCTAATATTATCTCGTTACCATAAAAAGTTCAGTGCTTTGGGCAATTATGATTGACTGCTGAGTAAGTATTTGGAACTATAAATAATGGACATTATTGGCTTTAAACATTTACATTTAGGCATTTGACAGATGCCCTTATCCAGAGCGACTTGCCTTTTTATTTCACTATACATCTAAGCAGTTGGACAACTTAGTGGTGGTGGGATTTAAACCTGGGACCTTCCAAATTGTAGTCCAATGCCTTAACCACTGAAACCCTGAAACCCATTATACAGTAGCTACAGTATCTGCTAATTGTAGTTGAGCTTAACATAAGAACATAAGAAGAGCAATATAATTTATGCAGTTCAATGTAGTGAAGAGTTTTCAAAGTTCGACATTGGGGAGACAAAATAACCTCTTCAAACAAGAATGTATCAACAAAGAATGAGCAACACCTCAGGGCTGGAGTCAGCTGTATACTGTACCTTTACCTGAAGGGCAAAGAACACACATTTGAGAATAAAAAATTAAGAATTTTGGACAGAGAGGATAGATGGTTCGAAAGAAGGAAGAAAAAAGCCATCTACCTGTATGGGCAGTTGGAAAATCCTTCTCTCAACAGAGGTTGGGGCTTTGACACAACTTGTCTCCTATTTTTCATGCTGCCGTTTCATCTATCCCAAGGAAGATCAAAAAACAAGACCTCTTGACACGTCCACCAAGAAAGCCACACTTACTGTAAGGACTCCCCTTACTCTTTCTGGTTGTTAGACCTTAACAACTCTCTAATCTCTCTCTATTGTCTTCCTTACAGGGGAGGATCCTTTGACCACGAACTGTAGGATTTAAATTCGAGGAACTTACCAACTTACCTTAGACTGAAGAAGCTACTTGGATGAGTAGTGAAATGTTTCTACTGAACTACTGTAAGAAGAAGTCCAGCTGACATGGCTCAACTTCCAGACAACCTCACCTGGATGATCGAGAATCGTAGTTGAGACTAACAGATTACGCACTTAAATTTTTTTTGGTGATGCTTTTAAGACTACATTCACATTACAAGCCACATTGTTCAATTCAATTTTTTTTGGATCAGATTGGATTTGCATGTCATGAGAGTTCATATTCATAATATCCGACTGTGGACGCGTTCGTCCTCTGAAATGGCATGCATGCACACATTGATGTCTTGGCTCACGTGAGCTGGGATAAAACGTTATATTTTTGCAACCACTTATTCATTTTAATCAATGGGTGCAATTTATTTTTTTGTAAAAATCTGCTTGGGATTTTGCCCTGGAGGATGGCAAGCAGTTAGTCGACAGTTTTGTGCATTCAGCAAGCCCTAAAATAATCACATCTGTATCATTAGGGTAAAAAAGTCAGAATTATCCCATTTACCAGGCTGCTAACATGAACGTAGCAAAGAGGTTCATTACAAAGCAATAAACAAGAAATTGTTTGAGAATAGTAATAATATTTTGGTAATTGTATGGGTAATAATTACATACTATTTTATGTTGCAAATAATAGTCTTGTCTGCAATTGTTGGCTGTGTTGTTTAACTCTTGGCCTTAGTATGCAACTGATAAATAAAAACCTGAATAGAAGCACCAGCAGTTAATTAATAGTAAAGTAATTTTACTGTAACAAAGTAAAAGATCTCTCAAGTATACTAATTCTGCATTAGACTTTAAAAGCTTTAAAAATCCATACCAATGCTTACATTTGTCTTGTTTCTTGCATGATTCCATCCCTAGCATGTTGCTTTGTTTTCCACTGCACACCATCAGCCCATTTCCTTTGCTTAAAATTGATACCTTTAGTTTGATTTCACACTGCACATAATTAAACTAACCAAAAAGGAAAATCAATTTGGCTGAGTGGTGTTGAGCGCTTAAAACATACTGAGAAAATTGAGAAATACTGTCGGTCAGAAATATGTCAGTGCTTAACAAACTAGTGCCAAGTGTGCAATCACAATAAACAGGAACAGGAGCAAAACATAGACAGAGCACTAAATAACTCCAAAAATATATAAAAAACTATTTCAAATACTGGGGTTATTTATGCATTTTTTAAATTATTTATTTATTTATTTATTTATTATTCTTACAACCCGATTGCTCTGACTCTACAAAAAGAATCAAATTGCTTATTACTATAATGAACCCACATTTTTCAATTTGGAAGCGTAACAATACATTATCAGTACTGACAATTTAGCAGAATCAAACAAAAGTTGACTGTTGCAGCTTTAATGTTGGAGTCAAAATCACATTACAGACATACAGTAGTCAAGACCAAGACGATTATCAGGAGTGAGGACTGACCAAGACGAGACCAACACCCCTTATGGCTATCTGCATATAATGACGGGAGTCAAGATGCTCAGATGTGATGATTTGCTGGATGTAGTATTTGTCTAACATGACATGACATTGCTCTTAAATAAATTAATATATCTGTATTGGTATTATCAGTAACCACTGTGTACTAATAAGCACACAGGTCACTCAAGTGCTGCAGCGTAATCCTATATAAAACCATTGCATTGGGGGTTTGGAAGCATGTGTAAGGTAAATGGAATGACACAGAGTTTGCCAATTATATGAAAAAAGGGAAAAGCACATCACATTACCTAGTACACAGATTTCAAAGCATAGTCACTTTTAGTTAAGCACACAGCAAAACAATATCTGTCCACAAGACAAAATTATAAATGTCATGTAAAATGTATGGGGTTCATGTAACTCA
>JAQQZT010000036.1:15078654-15099673 GCA_030068275.1 Clarias platycephalus | reverse complement strand
CCATAGCGTTTTCACGCAGCATCTCGTTCCCGCCTTTTCAGGGAACAGGGTTACAGCCATGTAACCCGAGACGTTTTCCTTTAAAAAAAAAACAAAAAAAAAAACTACATACAAATCTCTGTAAAATTACAGACATTACCTGTAAATTATTAAGTCGATTGTTATTTTAAGTATTATTTCAATGCTGAAAATTTTATTTTTTCACATTTTTAACAGTAAAAATATCATACTATTTTTACTGTGTTTTTTCTGTTTTCGTAATTTACATACAATTTAATGTAAAATTACAATAATAAATCTTTATTAAATTTGAAACTCATTAGATAAAGATTAATGTAATTTTGTAATTTTTAGGTAAATCCTATTAGTTTTATAATACTTTGACATTTAAGGTCTAGATGCAAGTTTAGCATTTTTACATGACTTTTACATGAAAGATTATCCACAGGAAGTGGCACAGATAACGCAGCAGAAGTCCCACACTTACATGTAGGCTATAGTATCTGCTTCATGCCTTCAACAAATGTAAAGATAATGTAGGAGTCTGATTTTCAGTGCAGCACCCATGCTCACGTTGTAAACGCCATAAATATTTTAGTTTTGATGATTTGTTCTGAAAAATCATCATGGCAATCTAGCCATCAGCTTTCTTAATATAGGCTTGTATATTCTAACACAAAGATAATGTATTTGCTGTGTAGCTGTTTTAAAGCAGTGCAGGTTGTTGGATTTGTCTGTTGATTGAGTTCCAGTCCTCAATGTGGTGATTGCAATGAAACTTTTTTAGCATTTACAGTAACTATTACTGAGTAAAGCAGGGGTGAGCCGTCGGGGAAGTTACATTTTGATATTTTGCTTGTATGAGGGAAACTGGTGTTATTTTTGTACCAAAAACTTTAGAGGAAACTCAACGCGCTCTCTGCGTTTTCTGTCACAGCCAATCAGATGTTGGAGGAGGGAACATTCTAATTCTTGTTTCTGATTGACTGATCAGCACCTGGATGCGGGGATATTTAAATTATCACTTCCTGATTGGCGCATTTAAATTAGCACGCGAGTGAGTGGGTGACCTGACGCAAAATATGCCTGAGTTTATTGCTCAGGTATCAGACACAGACGTACTGTAACGTGATATGAACCAGCCAATGGGAAACAGGTGTCCTCCAAATGTTTAGCACGCGCAGAGGTGGTCTGCAGCCGGTAAACAGTTTATGTGTAAATTCAGGGGAGTGAAAACACGTTGATGAGATACAGGTGGGGAGGAAAGAAGTTTCTGAGGGACAGAGGACTGCTGATTCTGAAATGTCATTGTGTTTCAATGTGAGAAAAAAATACCTGCAAGCTCAAGAGACAATGACGGTAAGAGATTTTTTTTAATTGTTTGAAAATTTTTAATAAATTTTTTTTTTAATTCTTATTGTTGTTGCTGTAAACAAAGCTTGTTTATTAATAGTGCCACGTTCGTCAATCGCAAATGTCAGGCGAGTCTCAGGTACCATTAATATTACTTCGCCATATCTCTGCTGAGAAGCTGCAGGAATTCAATTAGACCTATAAGGGTAAAGGAGTCAAATGGTTAGGGGGGGTTAGCGAGCTCTTTAAGAGCATGCGCATTAAGAATTTCGAGAGAGTGAGTGTGTGTACTGTACTCTGAAACGTAACTGCAGTATAAGTATTAGTGTTTGACACTGTTAGCCTGACAGGTTCAGAGATGACTTATGTTACATTAACAGCTGATTTTAAAATGTAAACTTCCACAAACATTGTTTATTTCTATTTTTAAATGACTCATTTCATTCAGTAAATTAATGTATATTCATGTAAATAAGTCTCCTCTTACTTTAGCTTCACACACATACACAAACACGCACACACACACACGCACGCACACGCGCGCGCACACACACACACACACACACACACACACACAGAGCCGGCGCGCATAAACGGAAACACTTATCTGTCGGGGTTTATTTTTACTTTTTTTTTAATGTAAAGTGCCAGGTTAATTTGTTTTATTTTTACTTTATATTTTGTATTAAATATTTTTATGTATGTATTTTTTTGGGCTGTGGAATGAATAATTTGAGTTTCCATTATTTCTTATGGGAAAAGTTCGTAATCCAAGGTTCCACTGTATATACATTGACACATCTTATTCTAATTCCATAGAGATCATCAACAGTATGTTTATTGAAAACTTCTATGTATATGTAGCTGCCTGCTTCTGTGTAATACGTATTTACATTAACTTCTAGTGTTGTTGCTTTAATGAAGGTGTTCGTATAAATTTAGAAAAGAAATCTGTAAAATAATGGTTTTTATCTGCTAAACTTCAAGTAATGTTAGTTTATTCGAGGTGTTTAATCGTATAAATTTAGGAAAAATCCATAAAAGAGTGTTTTTTATCTGGTAAAACTTCTAGTGCTTTTAGTTTATTGAAGGTGTTTAATCGAATAAATTTAGGAAAAAAAATTCTGTAAATTTTATGTTTTTGCACATAATATGAACTAGAGTATTTTACCTTAATTTTATTGTTCTTGTTTGGTAGCCGTTGCTGCCAGTCATTTTTATTTATTTTTTTACAGTGCAGGTGAGGTTATTGGAAGTTGACGAAGCTACTTGGATGAATAGTGAAACAAGAAAGAAGTCCAGTTTACATGACTCAACTTCCAGATCAACAATCAACTCTTTAATTTTTGGCAATGTTCAAATGACACAAAGCTGACTATAAATTACTTTTTATCGAATTGTTAATGTGACTCATAGCAGCTTAGGACCATATGAAATTTTTATTTTCTCCCTAATTTCTTTTCATATTTTCTTTTTAAAGAATCTTAGTAGTTTTAAGAAAACATCTGCATGCATTGTATCCTCCACAGTATTTCTGAATTGTATTAAAATGGAGGTAAAAAATATTAGTACAAAGGGAATTAGAATTTGAGCTCCATCTTCACTGTATTCTCTCCTAATCCCTTTAGCTTGGCCCAGATGTGAACTAATTGGACTGATGTGCATGGCAGGTATTGCCAAAATTCTAACAGCAAGAATTAAAAGATGAAAATAAATGAATTATTGGCAGCATCTCTGTTTATTATGATGCCTTTTATATTTTTGATGCTGCTGGCACAGTGAAAAGTGTTTCACTTTTCTTCATCTCTATTCTAAGGGTTTTTTATATCCCTTGACTTTTTAAGCTTGATAACCCCTAAGACAGAGTCAAAGTTTGCTCACCAAACTTTAAATCCTAGTTATCTATGCTGACACGATCCCCCTGTAAATGTTACACTGTGGATCTCTTATAGTTTATGGACTTAACCTTGAGGTGTGGTGGGAGCTGGTGTAGCTTATAAAGCAGACACATTATTATTTTTTAATATCAGGACACTTTTATTTACAGCTGAAAATTACACTGAATTACAAGAGTTCCACAAGTATGGTTGGGTTTATGGATGACAATCCCCCCGCACCCAACACCGACCCACCCCCACCCGGTTCGCCAAGTAGCGGACAAGCTGAAAGTAAATGACCGACATTCCTGGACTTTTATTTAGGCTGACAGTGAAATACTTAGAACGCAGCACAGGTGCAACTCAGAACGCTGTTAAGCCTTTGGAGAAATCATCTGGATGAATGAAACATGACACTGTCTGATTGAGATTCAGCCAAACAGGTTATCTCAAAAGCCCTAATAAGAATTTTAATTGGTAGATCGTGACCAGATTACACATTTCAAACATTTTAAGGATGGAGGTATTATTATAAGATCTCTTAGTGGAACTGGCTGATTGCACCAAGTGGATGTGAGTTTGATAGTAACTGAGTGTGTAAAACGAGTATACTTGTTGAACACTAGAGGTATGCCATAATGTAACACAAAACAGATCAATTTTGTGTCACGAAGAGTGATGCATTTCTCCATGACCAGCCAATCAGTTGATCATACATGATCTGACATGAATAGAAGTGCGCCCTCCAGAGGCCCTGCAAAGCCATGCTCTGAGGGGCCAGAGCTGCCCCAGTGGCACAAGGGGAAACTACACAATCCTTGGCATAATATTTTGCATTGTAATATTATGGCTGATCAGTATGGTACTAGGCAGTTGGTGCAACTGGATACTTGGTTTCTCCTCTCCTCTTAAAAATATGTGAGGGAATCATGTTAATGTTGTGACCAACCAGATTGGTCATTGAGATTTCATGCAAGTTTGGTAGTTGGACCTTCAATCCCAGGACTGAGTAAATGATGTTTCCTCAGTCATTATTACCATTCAGTTACATTTTTCATAAGACAAATGAGGGGCATACTGACATTGTGGGATTATATAAAGCTGAATGTATATTTATCTTTCATGTTCGTTTATTTGTAGACTGCCCATTCTAATGAGACATGAATCAGTGTCTAATAAAGCTTATTTCTGTATTTGTGGAGAAACAGTGTCAAATGATGAGGAACAAAGTATGCACATAGGCAGCAATGTGGAAAGGACCCAGGGCTCCAGGAAACAATGCATGTCTTTCTGTCAAACTGTCACAGTCAAGACTTACTATGAAAATATAAATGAGGAATGCCAACAAGCAATGCAGGCGTTGTGCAAAAAGTCTGTGTTACACAAATACATGTTGTGAATGGTGCTGTTGTTTCCTTCATCTGCAAAAGTAATACTGTGTATTTACACTGAAATGCTTGTGCAGATCACATTTCATAATTCTTATATGATCACTAAGTCTATTCTTTCAAACGTACAAGACTTACAGTGTTTGCAATTCACAATTATCCTTTATACTTTCTCTTTTACTGTACATTTTTCACATAATGTACCACGACATACGACCACAAGGTCACTCACTTCCACATACAGAACTGCTCATGTGCACACTTGCGCTCTCTCTCTCTCTCACACACACACACACACACACACACACACACACACACACACTCAGATAGGACAGGCAATACGCAATAAGAAATTGATGGCTCAACTATACTGATACAGATTATTTCTTTTTCTTTCTTTTTTAAATAAAAACAGTCCAATTGGAAACAGACAATGTATTCATTTCAGTGCAAGAGTATGGACATGGGGAAATGTGGACAGATCCAGGGAATGCTATAAAGGGAATTTCAGGTTTGTGTCTCTCTAATGTCACAGCTGTAACATTCTAATGAACACTACTGTTTGAGGTTGATGCTGCACAGTGGCCAAAAGGCAATAACAGAAATACACTATAATTACCCAATACCACAACACACACATAAGCCCACACAGAGGTCAGACTGTGACATGATGCAATCTATTCCTTTGTGGATGAATACCATGTTTGTGCATATGAAATCTCTCTGGAAAAATTGAAGTGCATGTGTTTTCGAGCTTGACGTGAGAGAGATAGCAGGGAAAAGAACACAGATCAAACCGCTTCCGGTAACAGAGAATCACACGCAAAGCTTCAGCCTTTAAAAGAAAGAACAACAATCACAGATAAACAAGAGCCTTTCTGTAAAGAGGCCTCCTCTGAAAGATGTATCACAAAACAACTGCTGTGTAGCCTTTCCCTTTTTTTTTTTTTTTTTTCATATGTACACAGTTTCTTTGTGGATCCTCCTGACAATCAGTCTCTAGCAAGGGACTTGTTCAGCCATGTTCTTGTTTGTTTTCTCATTAGCTTGCTGGGTTTTTGCTGTTTTGGTGTTTTGGTAGCTCGTGCATGTCCCCGAAGTGCACGGCAGCTGCTCCATTATGCTTTGCTGTCATCCGGTGTTGTGTGTAGGCTGTTGTCACCGTGAACTTTAATCTCAATCGTATCCGGTTTAAGGGACTCTTTGCCATTCTCCTCTTTTAGTGGTAGCTTCCTGGAGAGAGAGGGAGAGAACATAGGTACAGTGCATATATTTGGTGAATTTCAGCTAAAACAATCATGCATATTGTACATCATTACTTTGTTACTGTACTCGTTATACTAGTTTGTACTTTACCTGAATTTTTCTTTGACCTAATACTTTTATTTATTATGATTTAAAAGAAATCATCATTGTTTCTACTGATTACTCTTTTTAGCTCTATAATAATGTATTCATAAGATCATAAGAATTTAGCACCAGGCAGCTTCAATGAAGCTAGATCTATCTAAATTCCTAAAAATGTAAGGATAAAAGAAAAAGAATAAAAATACAGATTGCTGTAATCTATCTTTTGCCAGCCATTTAATAAAGCAACCTGCTGTATTAGCATTCAATTAGTTTTTACTGCCAAGAGACATTATACTGCTAATTAATAAGGATGTAACATAATACATGGTTCAGACTGAACAGATCATTTTTATAATTAAACAAGTGCAAATAGGGATATAAATTGGAGGCATGTGATTTCATGCTATTCCATTTATTTGTTTGTTTCTTTAATTAATTATTTATTCATTCATTCCAGAAAAGTTCATGTTGAGACTAGAGTATTGGCAATGGGATTCAGGAAAGATGAAATTAAAAAGTTAAGAAAAAAAGCAATGGGTTTTTACTTTAATGCAGAGTTTAAACATTAGCAGTAACCATTGTCTTAACATTTTCCTTGTTTCAGTAGGAATATACAGTAGAGTTATAATTTGCCATCAGTAAAAAAGTGTTTGGTGCACAGCAGACATCTTAACATAAAAAAACCAACACATTTTTGTACTTTTACATTCATAGTGTTAAATAGTTGTCAGGGTGTTGCTTTTTCATTTTCACTTGACTGATTAACAATTTCAATCAAAAGCATTTCAGTTTGAAAAACTAGACTTTTATTTACAGTAAATAAAGAATTATTGTCTGTACATGACCCTGAACTGATTTCAGTGTAACAATGTTGTGTTTTTACTTGTGTGTACTGTATGCTGTATGGTGATACTTTGAGTAAGTGTGTGGTCTTATTTATTGCAGAGAATGCAGTGTGATGGATTTTTTTGTCTGGAAGCCAGACTCTCTGTTTGCAAGGAGCATCATGGTTCTAATAAGGTTATTAGAAGGGAGGCTTTAGGATAGTGAGGAATCAGAAGAGGCCTATCTGTCCATCCCACAGTCTGTGTTAGAGAGTATCAAAGAAGTCTTTTAAAGCCCTGCTACTTGTTATTGGAACTGAAGGCAATCTTGCCCCCTAATCCTTCTGAACTCATAGCCAAGCAAACGTGAGAGGATTTGATTTTCAACTGCTAGAGGACGTCACACAGACATATTACATGACTGAAGAACAGACACTTCCTTGGCAGCAGACATGAAGAAGTTAGATAAAGCACCTCCACAAAAGGTCAGAGTCTTGCTAGAATGAACATATCTCCTCTGGGCCATCCCATAGATGCACAGCTTATGTCATATCATGGAGCAAAATACAAATTATGTAAGGAAGATCCTGCTGTTTGGTTTCACATTGTTGCTTGCAGTTTATAATAAACATATTACGTGTTTATGAGAAAGATCTTGCTGTTACGTTCCACACTGTGGCTAGCGGCTTGTAATAAATGTTTTACTTACTTTCCATCAGACAGTAGTGCAGAGCATGAAAATGAGAATGATGCAAAGTAAATTGAATAGAACAATGGAGACAGTATATTGGGGTAAAGTAAAAATGAAGTTCTGGCAAATAAACATATAAATAATAGATGAACTACTTGAAGAGCGGAGGAAAAAACATTAAATGCACAGATGAGCGAACAGGGACAAAGAACAAATCATTCAAAGCAAAGAACAAATCATTCAGGGGCACTCACAGATAGGCAGCCTTGCCTTCCTCCATCTCTTTGCTCTTGCCACTGGTGGCGGTCTTCTTGCTGCACAGCTTGCGGGTGATGCACATGAGTAAGCCACACTGGCGCAGGAAAAAGCAGCTGATGTCCACCAGCACTAGCAGGAGCAGCAGACCTGCCATGCCCAGTCCTACTACTGCACCCAAACCAAGGCTGCTGAACATGGAGTCTGCTGAGCCAGGAGACACACAGCACTGTCAGTTATGCATGAACTCACACCATACACCACACTGAGCTGATCAAATTTTGACGCCAGCTTAAAGTGCATAGTGGAAGAACTGGACACGTTATTGTTATCAGTGCTAAACAGATCAGTGTAAAGTGACTGAACCTTACCAGTGATTGGTATCTAATAACAAACTGATGAATGACACTTACTGTCCACTTTGTATTATGCATGTATACCCGCACATTAATGCAGATAACTAATCAGCCAATGATACAGATACAGATTAGGAGCTCCAGTTCATGTTGACATCAAACAAGAAGAAAAAGTATGATCTCTGTAACTTTAATCAGGGTATGGGTGTTGGTACAGTACCAGTTTTGAGTATTTCGGAAAAACTGCTGACGAGTGGGGAAAAAAGACCTGAAGATAGCCTCAGTTTCTTGTTCTTGGCTAATAGTTTGAGTGTACCTCAATGTGGTCTTCTGCTATTGTAGAAGTATTGAATCTGCCACAAGGCTCAATATTTTGTGCAGGCTGAGATGCTTTTTCGCCTCACCAAGGTTGTAAAAAAGGATTATATAAATTACGAAATCTTTCAAACCATGTCTTTTTACTTCTCTCTGACTTTTCTCGTCAAGGCGTTTCCACCCACAGAATTGTCACTCACTTTTTTTCATGAATTTGTGTAAATACTAGAGACTGTTGTGTGTGAAAATCCCAGGAGATCAACAGTTTCTAAAATACTCAAACCATCCCTTCTGGTTTCAATACCCATGCCATAATCAGAGATCAGAGATTGCGCTTTTTCTTTATTCTAATATTTGATTTGAACATAAACTGAAGCTCTTAACCTGTATCTGCATCATGTTCTGCAATGTGCTGCTGCCAAATCAATCGCTGATTAGATTACTGCAGAAATGCTCAGTTGTGCAGATGTTCCTAATAAAGTGAATGATGATAAGTGTATACTGATTATATTTTGAACTTAGCTATAAAAATCAAAGCTCTTAACAGCTTTCCATTCAGCACACAAATTAACCCAGTGCCAGACAATCTCATTAGTAATTAGAAACAAAGTTCCTAAGGTAAGCTCTGTTTTTAAAGATAGGATAGGATAGGATAGGATAGATAGTAAGCACTGGGAACAAAAAACAGATTTGGCACTGCCCAGAGCCTGCACTTGCTGTTTCATCTGAATCAATTTTGAAGTAGACAAGAGTAATAATTCAATGGAGTAAGTAAACAGTCTAGCTTTGCCATGACAGGGTATTTAACAGTGATAAATTGTGGGAAACCTACACATTTTATGTAAATGCAATGCACATGCTTACATGATTGCTCATGAGATATGGCGAAACTACATTTGCCATGAACTTAAAGCCGAACTATATTCTAACATAAACCATTTCACATTGTGTTGAGTTTGAATATAAAATCTCAGTTATATAGACTGACTGTCCTTGTGACAGGTAGAAGCCTGATGCTATATATGAGCCTCATGGGAAATGAGGTAATGTCTGTAAAGGCATTCGGAGACAGAATCCATCTCAAAATAACATTTTCAGGTCATTCTCTGGGCCTAAACATATCAATCACCTAGGCTGCTGAGAGTTGTGCTTCCATTAACTTAACATTTCATCTATCTATACTTGGACATACTATCCAGACATAATGATGGAAAATTAGGTAAAGAAAGAGATTTAGATGGGGAAAGAGTGTTAGGTGAGTGGAATGGAGCACTTCAGAAAAGATCTGGCATACATCACCACGTACAGTAAGGGTAAACTTGATCAGGGGATAAAACAATATAAACGATTAAAGATAATAGAAGGTAAATCTGTAGTTACACGAAGCATTTATAAAATAAAATAACTGTTTTCATAAAAATAGTTTTTTTTTTTATGATTTTTTTTATGGTCTAGTCCTTCAGTATGAGCTTAAATGCAGCTACATGACACTGCAGAGTAAATAATGGGAGAATACTGCATGCACTCGGACACTTTAGATTTTAGACAGGTTTTTACTTTTGATGTATGTAGGATGTAACCATCTCATCAATGGTTTATTGGATAGTGCATTAATTTTTCTACATCTTTTCCCCTCTGAAGGATGTGTCCCCGTTCTTTAAACTGATTTGTTGTTGATTAATAATGTCATTAGAGGCTCAATTTAGCATCTCGTTAATATTACTTATCCTGAAGTTCCACAAATGGGTGTGATTCGTCTGCATCTGGGTTCAACGCACTCAATTAATTAACTCTGAGTGGTAATTGAGTCTTAGCAATGAGCAGCAATAATTCAGGCTCGATTGATCGTGCCTGGCTGGAACATTCACACTAAGGGGAGGTCTTTAGGTGGGCACCTACTTTCTGATTGACAGGCTAATGATCCTTAAAATCATGCATAAGACTTAATGACTCTGTCACTGTGATACATTACTAAGAAGGATGTAAAAAAAAAAAAAAAAGTTTTGAAGCTTTGCTAATTTGGAAACACTGACACTTCTAAATGCTGACAAAAATGATCTCAAGCTGACCCCTGTAGTTTGTTTTTAATATTCTATGTTATATTAAAAAGCCTCTTAATAAGCATTTTATAAGGATATAGGCATTCATTTATTTATTCATCTTTAGTAAAAGCTTTATCCTTTTGGATTCTGAACCAATCACAAGAACATTGGATATATGGTCAGAATTTAGTCCTCATGTGTGTGCATGATCCAGCTTCCAGCCAATCCATCTACCAGCACAATTTATTTGAAGGCATGAGGAAATAGATTATCTTGAGGTAACCCACAAAGATTCAGCGTGAACTTGCCAAACTCTATTCAGACAAAAACCTGCGCTTAGAATTGAAGCAGGCCCATGCAGCTATGAGGCAGCGTTTCTATCTACAATGCCAACATGCCACTGTAAGTGTATTCAGATGTATATTATTAACTGCAGAGTAATTATGGAATCAATTTACAAAACATATTTTCTTCCTAATCAGAACAATGTGGGAATGTCAAGCACCAGTGAAATAGTGTATAATCACTGTTAATGTGTGCAGTACTCTCCACATGAAGCTAGTTTAAAAAGCCACACCGATTAGCATAGAAACATATAGCAATATGCTGATGCAAGAGAGGTAGCTAAATGCAAATTATAAAGCACATAACCGGCTATACGCTAGATGCATGGAAAAAAGAAAGTACACCCTCCTTCATTTGCGTGGTCCTCAACACCAATCAAATAGCCTCAGATGACTATAGCAAAAATAACAAAATCAATTACAACAAAAATACAAAAAGATTTCCATAAACCAACATTCAGAAACCAGTTGGGAAGAAAATACAATAAGTACCAGTGGTGGACATGTTATGACTGTAATTTTAAGCATATTTGTACTTAAGAAAATGCATTTGTTGATACTTTTGGCTTTTACTCCACTACTGTAGGTCCTACAGCAGCTACAGTTCCGATACTTGCTCTGTTTCACATTTCTGCAGGGCAGAATTTACAGCCATACTGTTTTTTTTTAAAATCTAAATCATCATCACAATGACTGCAAGTTTCCCAGTTCGCGTGGCTGCAAAACAAGCCCAAAGCATCCCCCCTCCACCATCATCCTTCACAGTTAATACTGTATGTTGGTCATATATTGTTATACCATTTCACCAAACATCACCGGGTTCTCATCAGTTCAAATGATATTGCTCCAGAAAATCTGTGGTTTATTATGATGTTATTTTAGAAACCTAGGTCATGCTACCATTCTTTTTGGAGAGAAGAGGCATTCTTTGTTGAGAAGGGACTTCCATGAAAAAGTCTTATACCGCTCCTCTTTTGAATCTTATCCTTCTCAAGGTTTCTTCATTTTGTCTTCTCACTGAGTTTACATTGGCCAAGTATGGATATCTGTAAAGCTACTTTGTGACAGCTCAATGTTAAATCTGTTTAAATAAAAGAAAGGTTTGTCTGTACATTGGTTAGAACTCACACTTTTAATGATATCTTTACGTTTCATATTTTGAAAGACCCATAACCAGTCTCAGAAAATTTTCTGCCTGGCTGTCTGTATGCATGTACTGTAGTCTGCCCAGCAAGATTTTGTTATAGCATCAAGCAAAACTAGCTGGACCAAATTTAATGAAAGTTTTGCAGTAGTTAAATATCTGCCTGAAATTTAAACTGGACCATAAATGAAATCAAAATGTTGCGTGATGTTATGAACAGTTATGTGTCAGATTTAACAATCGACTTTAAATAAGCTAATAATAACCTACTTGCTCAATGTAAACAAACACATGCACCAATAGATATTAATTAGAAAATCTAAACTGAATATTTTCACTGAGAGTACTTAATATTTTTACCGCTATAATGACAGCGCTGAAGTGGTATAAGTTCATTTTAACACGCTGGAGTTGTTTTAAGACAAAACTTTAGCCGATCTATGTTTTTTCTATTTTTCATCTGTGATTCACTCTCTAATTACTGAAAAGGGATTTGGCTGATGGTAAATGAAGCACAACTTAGCGTAAACAAGGTGTAAACATAAACATTTTTTATATCCTATTTCCCATTTATTGTTATACTGTAACATTAAATAACAGTAGATTCAAAATCTTGCCATGAACTAAGTAAATTTTGACTTTTGTCACCAGTGAAAACCAAAACCATATAATGTTGTCAAACCAAACTAAATTTTGAAAAAAAGTTTAAAAAGATTTTCAACCTGAAATAATGATATCACTGATTATATTAAAGCTAATCAGCCTAACCTATTTACAGTAGCCTTACCTTTGACTTATTTTTCTGTTAATGAAGGGTACTTCAGCTAGTATTTTATATATAAACAAAATTTAATATTGATAATTCTGATTCATACATGGGATTACCAGATGGTGCATAATGTTGATGAGTGTCCTGCTAAATCTAACCATCCAAAGGAAATCAGCAGAAAAAACAATTTAGAGATTTCTCAGCTAAAAAGGCCAAGAACATTTTTTCTTTTGCAGAATAATAAATAGATCCAACACATGAAGTATAGTTAATAGTTTTGACAGTTAATAGGTTAACACTATTGCATATGGTATAATGTAGATTGAAGATGCACAAAAATCATGTACTGATTTATAAACAGTTAAAACCCAAAGAAAACTCCAGAATCTGTGGCCATTACCTTTACCCTCCCCTGAAGGAAGGTACTGAAGTCAGTCTGCAATTTAGAGAGCTGCTCATTACATAAATATGAGTCCGGCTCAAGCACTGTCCATGCTAGGGGAACAAGTGAGGCATAGCTGCGTAACGATCCTTTAAAGACCCAGAAGCCCATTAAGACATTATGCTCCCCAAGCAGAGGTGACCCTCCACTTATTACAGGTTTAACAGAGTCATTCCCCCTGGGATAGCCATTATCCAAAGGCAAGATGGCTCTGCTTACGGGCTGGGCTCATAGCTCTAAAACCATTATGTGCATGTAAGGTTGTACCTACGAATGTGAAAAGTAATAAGCTACCACCTGGAGTCCATGGGGAAAAATGAAAATTTCAGCAGACCATTTCTGGTGAACAGGTGGGTTACAAGGTTTGCATGTGCAGAAGCCACTCTACATATGCATTTATTAATATCAGAACAAAAACACAACATAGTTCCTAATCGTAAGCAGTTGGAAACAATGAAAAATATTTCAACACTTTCTTTTTTTTTAACCATGACAATTTCATTTGATATAAACACACATGATTTTATGCATCATTATATCACTTTTCTAATAAACATGAATAAATTACCATTTGTTCGAGCATTTTACAATTTAGTATAAATCTGCTAGTTTCTTAACAAAGTGTTCTCTACAATTTAACACAGCAGGACAGACATTAAGGCAAATTATAAAGCTGACCAGTAATGGCAAATTTCAATATTATTCTAAATAGAAACTCTTTTAGACATAATGTTTTAAAGCATATTTAATTAAGACATCCGATTTTGCACATTGCTTTCAAAATAGCTTCAGAATGCCACTGACTACACTAGACTACACTACAACAACCAAAAGTGTTGCCTTGAACATATATTTATATATAAATATACAGTGCTGTGAAAAAGTATTTGAATATTTTATTATTTTGAAGTAGTGTGTATATCTGTCACACTTAAATGACTGAGATCATCAAATCAATCTTAATATTACACAAAGATAGTAAGAGTAAATGCAAAATGCAGTTTTTGCGGAAAAAAAATCTGACCCATCTGAAACAGAGTGACAACTGAATATATCTTGATATGCTATATGTCTTGATATGACACGCTATTGCATAACTGAACCATATAATCACTGCAGTAATTATCCATTGGAAGGCTCTTACCTATTTGCTTAGTTAAATCCAACTGGTGACTTTTTTTGGCAGGACTGTGTATATTTATATACTGTAGCCTATATAGATCTATATAGATTCAGCTTATCTACTTCATAAAATATTAAATTCAATAGAAAACCTGCAAAATGGTGGCTTTGCAAAGACAAAGACTACAGAAATCTATTGAAATCTCTTTTATTCAATATAAGATTATATAATGCTTTTGTTCTTTTGGAAATGGTTAATACGTCCTGATGCATTATGATTGAATGCATCAGGCTTTAAGATAAATGACTGCGCACAGCCTGGTTGGACTGATTTAGTTTATTTCCTTTCCTGAAAAAGAAAAGCTTATTTATGAGTAGCGTGATCAGTTGTAATGGCTAACAATAAAACAACAGACCAATTTCATTTGCTGGAATCAATTCCAGTTGGAACAGTCAACAAAAAGCCATTTCACTCCTGTAGAGGACTGAGTGTCATTCAGACTGGAAGGCTTTTGTCAGTATCATTAAAGCAATGCAATTTTCTGCCAGGTTAGGATGTTCCCCAAAAATCTGGGTTGAGCTGTACAGAGAATCATTTTAAGCTGTTACTATGTTACTGGAATAAAAAAGTAGTAGTTTGTCATTTTGTTTTCAGTGGTACTTAAGCTTAAAATCAATGAGCAATCAGTGAAGATATTTACAGTTCAGAAACATTTCACAGACCCCTTCCAAGCAACTGGAATTTTTATAGGCTTTCTTCCTAAGTTCTGTTTAATCTTTAGTCCTGTGAAATATTTTGCAGAAACTGTTTAAGCTGTGCATGTGTGTTTTGTCAACTCATTGCATAAGTACTGTAGGTGTCCCACAAGACTTATGGTGACGCTAACATTTTTGGTGACATTAAGGTTTATGACTTACAGCACAATACTTTCAGTGATTATAATTAATATGTTCATTCAGCACACAAAAATAATTCTAGATAAACATATGCATAGTTAGTTATGCTTTCATTGGGGTAAGGAATTACAGTATGGGTAACTTATTCTCTTGTTCTCGCAATAAAATAAACTGCTCAATGATGTGATAAACAGGTAGTTTCAGTTCATCAGCAAAGATTTATTTTTTTTAAACTAAGGCTAAGAAAATAAAACATGATATGTACATCATTATTGTGGTGTACTGTGGTGTATTGTATTGTGTATTGTATTGTGGTTTATTGTGATAATTAATATGTGATGTATTGTGATCATTTAAAAGGACAGATCTGAGTAAAACCCATTAAGGGTCCATGCATTATTGTCTGATATGCTGGAAAGGATATTTGACATTATTTAATGTGTAAGGTGTGGTATCAGCATATTGAAATTTGCAGGATTAAAAGGAGATACTCAAGTAAGAGAATGTCCAATATTTGTACACAGTGATAAATTTTAGCAAAATATTCACAACTTGAACTCAGGTGTATGTCACTTGAATTGTTATCTGTGTGCATGAATAACACATAAGCCCAGAGAGTTAATAAAAAAATGTAACACTGTGTTTACAGTTGGTGCTTAATATGGTTTGTTCAGTTTACAGAAATGGTGCTCAATATGGTCCGTTTCAGTGCAACAGTGTCCCCTTTGGAATAGTGCAGGGTCCATAATGCTGAAGCGCAGACACAGAAATGAAACATTAGGCATCACTTAAAGCTGCAGGTGAGAGCCATCACGTGCACTGGTGCAATCAGCCGGCATTGCTAAGAATCAGTAATCTACCCAAGAGGCTAGGCTCATTTGTGGAAAAACAGGAGGGAAGTCCCTGGCTCAGTCTTTGAGTCTGTTCCCAGTGGCAGGGTGGAGATGGAATGACATCAACAGAGACACAAATGCAGAGTGAATGACAGTGTAGCTCCGATGAGTGCCACTGATTGGGCAGAGTGAAGTGTGGGATTTCCATGTCCAGTTGGTTGTAGGTGGGCTGCTCAAAAACAGGATTTATTTAAAGGATGTTTGGCAAAACTGGAAAGGGTAGAATTGCAATCAGGAAGCATTTTTATTTATTCTTAAGGAAGGAGTAGGATTCTTATAGGAGTGAAGAGAAGGGATTTCAGTGCCAGTTCTTAGCAATACAAAGAGCCCAGCGATTTGTGTTATGGTCCCAAGCGCGTTGCATTATGCATTAGGTGGGAATAGGAGAGGATTGTTTAGAGGGAACCAGAAAAAAGGCAACACAATAGAATGGTAAACAAGAGAACATGGGAGCAAGGATGGAGGTAGAATAAAAAAAAAAAAAAAGAATGGAAGGGAGGGATGGGAGAAAATATACCTGATTAACAGTCAATTGAGTGTTACTGAAGAACACACAAATACCTATACATGATTACTGTCGCATATCACAAGTCATTATTCTTACTGGAACTGTGACTACCATGTAGTAGGTGCCTATACTGACATGCTCAGACTGCCCTGTTTAAATATTAATAGGCCTATATCAGCAGAGTTCAACTAAATTAAATTGTGCGTAATTATCCTAACTAGTGCTGCAAAGCAACAAAATTCAACTAACTGAATCTTACTGCAGACTTTAATTCTCCCCCACTTAAAGTGGAATTAATAAATAAATACTCAATCACTTGTCACAAGTACCTTACAACACAGTGAAATAATTTTTGCACATGTCCCAGTTAGGAAGCTGGGGTTAGAGAACAGGGTTACAGAAACCCTGGAGCAGATACGGATAAGGGCCTTGCTCAAGGGTACAACAGTGGCAACCTGGCTTTGAACCCTGACCTTCCGATTAGCAACCCAGTAACCCACAGCCTTAACTGCATGAGCCGCCACTGCCCTAAGTACGTAGTATTCTGTTTCAAAAAGCAGAGATTTAGTTTCTGGATACAGAATCCTTAAATATTATTTTCTTTACTATTCATAAATATGAATTAATTTTAATGAGGATGACAAACACCATGAAATTAGTAGGACAAATGTTTGGTTTTTATTTTATACTGAGATTGGCATAGTTGCAGTATATCTCAAAAAATGCCATTTTTTATTATAGGCCTTTATTTAATTATTTCCGTTAAACAGAAAATAGAGGATAAAGGATTAAGGATAATAGGAGAATCATTTTGGCTGATGCATCTGTGGTTTTTGATGTTAATATGTGTTAACAAATAAAGAAAGAATTTCTGTAACAGTAGATCTGGGCAACCTAAAATATTAATAGAATATTAACTTTCCTGGCTTGTGAGGAGAAATACATGAAAAATATGCTATGATATTTGAAAACTTTATGGTCCTATATTTAATGCATACACTGCACTACATTCTGCATAATGATAGTACAGTATATAATGTCTCTGAAAGCTCCTGTGGAGACAAATCTATAGAGGTAATCACTAATGAATTTCTGGTATATTCCTCATACCACTATGCTAAAATTACTTTAGGAAATATCATGCTTATTCAGTCAAAAAGCGTTTCCCAACACTGAACGGATATGATGATATTTGATAGGATTTGTAATGATGATATGTTTTTGTAAAGAAAGCAGTGGGAAATTGATTCAAGTTGAATTACTGAGCACTTTGTTGACCTGGAAAAAATTTTGATCTATAACAGCCAAAGAGCCATTACTCATGTCACCCAATATAACACTCATTTTTAGGAAGGGTAAAGAAGATGATCCCTCTTGATATTGACTTATTGCTTGATATAGACCCATTTCCTTAATGTCAGGAGATGCCCAGATCATAGCTAAGATTTTGGCTTATAGAGTCAAGGTCACCCTGTCAAATATGTTCCAACCACACCATACTGGTTTTATTAAAGACTGTTAGAATTCTAACAATGTCATCAGTGTGATAACTGTTATATATTGCACTCTGACAACATAAAAAAATTTTTTTGGGTGGAGCAGTGTCATATTTTTGGCATGGTACTATTATTTAAAGCTGTCATGCATAAGGTGTTTTGTTAAAATGAGTAGGGGGACAATAACATAAGCAGCCTCTGTGAGTTGATGATCTTTACCTAAAGATTTTATGATAGCCATCTAATGACTAAAGAGAGATTTTCTGTATATCTATTGCAGCAATAGGTAAAAGTGAGAGTGTAAATTGTTAACTGATCTGTTTTCGTTAATCCTGTACTGGATATTTCAGCTACCATTCTAACATTATAAGGGTTGATAAATAAAGTGTCTGACAGGCTTGTAAAGAAAAGAAAACACAAAGGAAGTGACCAGATGAGATGGCGTTGTTCTCTATGCTGTACCAATTGTTAGAGAACAAGTTGTGGTCTACCAGCCTCAGAGATGGGTGGAGCCTTGGGAAATATGCCAGCATAACAGAGTGCTATAAGATCATAGAGCTGTTTTTTCTCACACTTATTAACTGTGACAGTCAACAAACAAATGTTTGTTTTATTCTCATAATGCTAATATCGTGGAGATAATCAATAAAGACAGTTACATTCTATTTGTCACTACTTAGTGCATAGTATGCAGTTTTGGCCTCAGACTTGATTTCTCTCTGAATCTATATTCTCTTGGCACTCACATCCTTGAGATTAATTTGCACAGCAGACAAGTACGCAGCACAACCCATATTTGAAAATGTTGTTCTTCAAGTAACTTGCAACATTCTTATACCTGAGAAAAATTAGCAATTATACATCCAGCAACATTAAGAAATTTGCTGCTCATGCTATTAGCCATAGTCAGCAATCAGAACTGATTACCCAGAGCCAGACAAGGGCGTCTCCTTATCACCATGTTCAGCACTTTTATGAAACCTCTTGCTGAATCCATTAGATTAAACTCTGGAATTATTTAACTTTAAACTGGCGATACATTATTACAAAATGTCGCACCACACTTCCCCAATTGATTAAGTTTTAGATTGGAAGAGTCTATTCCTCCAATTCCTTAATAATGCTCTCTAATGCAGGTTAGGATAATCTTTTTGATTGTGACCTTGTGACTTTTATTTTGAACAAAGACCTAGGGACCTTGTGGGGAATGTATTGGAACCTTTTTTTGTAGTACAGGTATAAATCCTATATCACTGGGTCTGGATGACTTGGACATTACTTCTACAATGTCAAACCAGAGGTCAAAGACAATGTAAAAATGAAATGATAGAAAAGCATTGTATTATAGCTGAGTTTATTCTCTAGATATGACAAAAGAAAGGGTTAACATGGCCAACATTATATCTACCAAATCTACAATTGAAATAATTTCCAGCATCATATCGCTCATAACCTTGTGTATAAGCTACTGTATTTGCCACCCCCCAGATATTTCCGTAAGCATGACTTTTTTTTTCTTACAGTGGATGTGTGTTTGCCTGTATATTAGGAAGCAATGAAAATAAATATGTTTAGAATAAAGATATGGTCAGAAAGAAGACATTTTCATCACACTTTCTTCATTTGGACATATATTTCACATTGTTGGTACATTTTGGTATAGGTTAATGGTGAGGTCAAAGGCATAAGACAATATGTGGCATATGGTCAAACATATGTTTTTTTTTTATTTTTATAAAGATTATTTTAATTTAGAATATGGATTCAGAATTCATCAAATCCTTCATTGAGCTGGTCCCTGACCATGGGTCAAATATTTGACACCCCTGCAGTGTATGGTACACAATTTATTGTATTATAGTGCATTCTTTTAAAATTCTTAAAATTCTTTTAAAATTCTTATTGTTTTTAATGTTTGTTTATAAGAAGTGTTGAATCCAGACCTGACTGCACGACTTTATAAATAATGACAAAACAATGAAGACTTTTATGAGGACAAATCAAGAAAAAATAAGAATGATTATTTTTATAATTTCCTTCATCTCTCCTCATTTATATACTGTAGTTTTATGACACATTTCTACAAAGGCTTTCAAATTCTGCATTATTCTAATCTGTACTTGTGTTGTTGCCATAAAAAGACAACTGCAAAGGGGGAAAAAAACATTTCTGAACCATCATGAAAAAGGACTAAATTAATTGTAATTTTGCTGAGAGGACTCAGCGCATGTTTGGTTAAACAAAAGCTAATTGAAAGAGACTAACTCATCTATGTGATAGTCATTGTCATGAATAAAGTGGATGTAATTTGTGCGCAATTTTGAGGTGTGAATAAAGACAAGGACTAACTTGTTGAAAAGCACTCCTGGGTCTTTTCCTGTAATAAGCATGCAAAACAAGAGGGGCCAGCCAATCGACCAGCTTCCTTTCCCATCAACCTCATTCTGCTTCTCTACAGTAGTGCCCCCAATACTACTGGCATTTTTTTGCTTCAATCAACACTTCGCTCTTCCACATCCACTGACAGAACTCAGTGAACCGTTTCACATTTATCAAATAGCAAGAGCACAGATATTCAGTCACTAGCTATTCAGAGCCACTGAATAGTTCAGCTGCTGATTTCATAACAACGAGCTCTTGAGACTAAATGACTCAAACTTTTAATGCTTTTAAGCGTCATTACATGTGACCTTATGTGTGTTAAGTAAAAAGTATTGTTTCTGGGGGCTGAAAGTCTGACAATGGTGGCAATGATGATGGCTGGCTAAGTATTAGTGAAAAGAATGTAGAAGCTTGCATGCAACTATAATCAGAGGATGCTTTATGCATTAGAAAGCATTTATGTTTCTATAGGAGTGTGTCAGAAGCTAGACACATATAACTATAAGTTAGAACATATAACACACAATATTCAACTTACAGTTCTACTAAGTTTATGAAAATTAAATTATCA
>JAQQZT010000036.1:15057190-15075864 GCA_030068275.1 Clarias platycephalus | reverse complement strand
CACACACACACACACACACACACACACACACACACACACACACACACACACACACACACACACGAACACACACACACACACACCTGCTGATTAGCATTTCTTAAGGGAGCAATGTCCTTATCTTCATTTGTGAAAGATCTTGTGTGTTGCTGATAAGAGTCTGAACGAAAATATACACTCGCTACAGTGGTCAAGCAGTGTTTAAGGGACTCCATTGCAGAGCTGAGTGATACGGTGTGGGCTGTGTGAGGACTTTTGTGGATCTGATAAACGATGAGCTTTATGGGGAAGACTGAACGTGAAAGGCACTTTTGCAGTACTTTACCATCTGACAGAGAGGAACAGCTCACCTTTTGGGGACTAATTATAGAGTAATAGAGAGTGGAACAGATTATGAAGAACATACACACACCCCACTTCAAGCAATTCTACTACAGACTGAAACCTTTTAAAAACAAATCCCCTATCTGTACTGGCAGCGCAGATATGCCTCCCCTTGTGCCTTCATTTGTTTCTAGGTAGAAACAGGAGTCTATAAGAATCTGTTTTTGCCACCCACTCTTAGCTTCATGTCTGGAAGAAGAACTCTCTGCTCTGACGGAGTGCAACTTTAATCAGTCTTAACTAAAGCACGAACACTCTCTTGCGCACACGGTGACTTTTATAGCAACTCTGCCAGACTTAATCATTGGCTAAATGACAACAATGTTCAAAACACATCAGTTGTTCACTAAAAACCACAACAACTTATAATTAGCTCAAAATTTTCTACAAGGGTGAATAAACTGAGTAATTAACTAATAAAGTCAAGAATGTATAAAAAAGAAAAGCTGTGAAAGATGACTCACTGTTTTGTATTTGACAATATACTCCAGGATGGGCATGCCACCGTCGTCCTGTTTGACCAGGCCCAGTCTGTAGGCCTTTCCCATGCCCCTCTGACCCTGCACTGATGGAGGGCTTGGCTCTCCTGCAGCACAGATGAGAACACTTAATCCATGAGGTTTGCTCTGTATTTTGTGATAAATAATATCTTCTAGCATCGTATAGTTAGTTAAATTCTTGATACTGATTGATAAAAAAATATTTATTTATTTTTAGTGACGGGCATGTGCCCAAACTTTTTCGCTCCTCCCTCACTAAGGAGGCTCTCTACCCTTCGGCAGGTGGGTAAAAGGCCGATTTAAGGTGGCACAGCCCGATTCAACATGGCTGGAGACCACTTAATGAAAGGATGGATCTCGCGCACCCGCCAGATTATGAAAGCGGCGTGGGAGCTGAGTCTGGGATCCAAAGTACAGAGTAACAACAGCACGGGTGAAACGTCGGAGATCAAGGCTCACCCCGGGAACTTCACAGGCGGCAGAGCAAGATGCTGTCATTTGAGTGCCATAAGAATGACTTCACGCAAAGACCTGCATGAGCCGCCCCAGCGTAAAGTGCAACCGCTGAGTGTTTGTCCACGACCCAGCGACGCGAAAGTCTGGCGTGATCGTGACCACTGTTGTCAGTAACCGCTGCCCACATCAACGCACTCTGCCACTCTGTCCCTGCTCAAGTTCGCCAGCCAAGTGCTCCTCTGCCAGCTGGGCACTGCCTGAACCTGCACATGCAAACCTCACTTTTCAATTTCCCCTCTTTTCCTTCCTCCCTCCACAGTTCACTTTCCTGTTCTCATTATCCTTAATAAAACTATCCTTTTCCCGTAAGACCTCGTCTTATTTCTGTGTGTCTGTGGTGCCACAAGAGTCAAAGATCTTACAACAAAAGGAGATCAGGCTAAATGGTTTCCGTTCATGTTTTCATTTTAATATGCTAGCATTTAATATAGTCAGTGATACATGGTGCCACATAAACGTGTGGAATTGTTAATATGTTGAAACTGCGAGGAGTTAAAGTAATATTTTTGGAAGAGGTTTCAGTGTCAGCGTACCGGATGTAAAGCCATAATTTGAGGTTTTCTAACGTAATAGAATATTCAGCACGAAGGGTGTTGAGGTCTCACTGTAACATGACAAGCTGCATTTTTGTCGTATTAATTTCAAGTGAGCGAGAAGCAAAAGACTGAAAACAACCGGTTATACGCGTCAAATATAAACAATAACCTAAATTTGTTCCACAAACATTAAATCTATAAATACATAGAAAGCATGATGTGTCATTCTTTAATAAAAATATCAGAAATTACAAATTATTAAAGTATAAGGAGGTATACTGTAAGTGAAAATAATCAGCCTTCTTGTAAGAGCCGAACACTTTTGTGTTCTTTATTATAAACAATATTCAGTCACGTTGGGTATACAGACAAAATCTATTGCCATGTTTGGGATCCTTCTGATGGCAAAAATGTGTAAAGCCATAGAGTGAACATAAGATAACAGCATGTAATTAAACTTGGTGCAACACAAGTTTAATGCATTATCTTGTTACTCTCTATTTAAAACAAATCTTGTATTAAACCTTTCTTGTTGGTGAATCACATAAACCTTCAGGTTGGTTTAGCATTTAAATGGTTCTTTTGACCCTAGCAGTACATAAAATACCATCACAATA
The DNA here is from genome assembly GCA_030068275.1 of Clarias platycephalus. Classification (NCBI taxonomy): domain Eukaryota; kingdom Metazoa; phylum Chordata; class Actinopteri; order Siluriformes; family Clariidae; genus Clarias; species Clarias platycephalus. The sequence continues at coordinate 15,073,311 of JAQQZT010000036.1, read as the reverse complement.
TATGGAAATAACAAAAAGACTTACATCAATTAAGTTTGTTTAAAGCTAAATAAACATGTTTTGCAATGATAGGATTTGCTTTGTTGAGTGAAGTATACTTACTGATGGGCAATGTCTGAAAACTCTCCGTGCGACTAAACTCCCCTTGGCCTTTTCCATTCACAGCTGCCACGCGGACTTCATATGTAGTGTTGGGCTCAAGGTTAGTTAGCAGCACTATCGCTGAAAAATGTACGACAGTGAGGGAATGAGGGCAAGAGAGAAGAGAGGAAGCAAGAGAATGGATTTAACTGACACTTGAAATAAATATAGATTGTGGTCCCTATATCAAAATTCCAATTGCTTTCCTCAGTCATGACCAAGGTTTGCAAGTGCAATTATTCTTTTGCTCAATCATGCCTTTTTGGCACAACTCTTCACAGCATTATGGATATTAGCTCTGGGCCTTTCACGTAGTTGAGCTTGCTTATCTGGCTGTCTGATTTGTCCTTTATGTTCCCGCAAGCCCTTCTGAGTATTGTGCTGGAAAAATCAATTTGTGATCCAGAAACTTTGCAATCTTGGCCAACACTGTGGAAGACTTGCTAGCTCAGGCCCTCTAGGCATCTGAATCCAATCCTTCCCCATGCCTGGCTTAAGGTCATACTTCCCCCTTCAAACAAACAGCTATGGTATTTGTGTTTTGATGAAATCAGTTTATTTACCTCTGTGAGTATAACAGACTTTATCAGAATTTTGGGATTCACATTGTTGGTAGCACAGTGATGTAATAAATAAAATATTGTAGCATATCACATGTCTACATACTAATTACACATGTTATGTAATGATGATTATGAGAGCAAAAGATAGTTACTCACTTTGTGTTCCATGTGACTTGACATCCCTCCAGTCATTTGAACTAATGTCTTTGTATTTGACCAGGTAATGGCCTATTGGTACTCCACCGTGAGAGTCTGGCTTCATAAATGTCACTGTAGCTGTGCGCTGAGCCACAGAGCTAAGATGCACCGAGTATGGATTAGATGGAACATCTAAAACAGGCAAGAGCAAAAAGAAAAGGGCCAACCTGACCATAAGTGTCATGTCTTCTGCTACAAAACAAACAAAGAACACATAAAAAAAAACTAAAACTCTTTTAATACCAAATTTAAATATGTAGATACTGTTTTTTATTATTATTATTATTATTTTTTGTTTTTATTATTATTGATAATTATTGAAATTAGTTGAAAAAAAAAAACTGGCTATACAGTATGTGTATTAGCATGCAAGCAAATACACACATACACAGTTGCTATCATGTGATTGGTACAGTAGATAAGATATTTACATGATTAAATAGCAGTTAAACACACACCCCCTGCCCACACTTTATTAGCTTTACCTGTTTAACTGCTTGATAACGCAAATATATTATCAGCCAATCACATGGCAGCAACTAAATACATACATATATACATACATACATTCATAGAATGGTCACTGATACAAGGAAAAACCAACGTTACTTTTTGCTGGACTACTACACTATGACCTGCCAGAGCAACTGCACTGTATACTGGCAAAGACACTACAAGTCTCTGGAACTGCATAAGCATAACATTTTTAGTGCCTACAATAAACCAGTTTTCCTTGCTCACTGAAACTTAAGAACAAAAGAAATCCTTTCTAACACTGTGAAACCTTCACCATTTAGTTTTGTATCATATCCTTTCAAAGCAATCACAATTGTAGTAAACTGTCCCACACAGAGGCAGTAAAAGGTTTCATTCAGGTATGTGTGCCAGTCACAATCGCCTTTAGGATCTCTCCCTTCATTCTTCCTTGCTGAGCATGAGGAGACATCCTGAGCTGAATTACAAGCACCTACCTCTATATGTGGGAGAGAAAGAGCGAGGAAGTGAGAGAGTGAAATAGAGAAAGAGAGAGAGGGAGAGAGAGGGAGACAGCGACAAATGATGGAGAAGGAGATTATAAGTGAGAGAATGGTAAGAGAGAAAATTAAATGGGTGTTAGGAAAAGTAAGAGAGTGGGTTTGTGAGTGTTTGTGATTTAATGTAGTAGAAACAAGGGGGATAGATGCATATGTATTTGGCTGGGGAGTATTATTCAAGAATTCCAATGCTCTGCCTTTTTTAGTTTTCACGCTTGTGTGCTTTACCACCACTGAGTCTCTGAGGCTCACTAAGTAAATATACACAGTGCCCTCTCCTTGTTTCCCTTGTGTTTGTGTGTGTCTACTTTAAAACTTACCATGTTTATTAAATGAATGTAATGAATCATTCCGACTTATTCACGAATAAGCCATAACATTATGTCTGCCCACCTAATGTAGAGGACGTCCCCCTTTTGCCACCCAAACTGCGATTCACTGTGTATTCTGACACCTTTCTATCAGACCCGGCACCAACCTTTTCAGCATTATGAAATAGAGTAGCTATCAGATCAGACTATACAGGCCAGCCTTTTCTCCTCACTTGATTGCTTTTTGTATGTCCTGACCACTGCAGACCAGAAACATCCCACAAGCCCTGTAGTTTTGTGGTTGCTTTGTATTAGGTGTCTAGCAATCACAATTATATCCTTGTCAGAGTTGTTTAAATCCATGTGCTTGACCAATTTTTTATGCTTCTAATACAACAATTTCAGGAATAAAATGTTTACTTGCTACCCTATACAACCCACCCCCTTCCAAGTGCCATTGTAACGAGATATTGTAACTGTACCTACTGTGAGAAGGGCCAAACTCTGGTGGATAGCAACTTACAGTAGATACAGCAACTCCAAAACTGCAGCTCTTGTAAGATGTTCCTGGTCTTGAGTGGACAGGGCCTACCAAAACTGTTCCAAGGAAGGAAAACCGGCTAACCAGCGACTGCGTCATGGATGGCCAAGGCTATCCATGCATGTGGGGAGCAATGGCTGGCCCATATAAGCTACTGTAGTTCAAACTGCTGAAACAGTTAATGCTGGTTCTGATAGATAGGTGTCTGAACACACGGTGGACTGCTGTTTTGGTCGCAAAAGGGGGAACCTACTCATAATGTTATGGATGACTGGTGTATAAAGCAATGTCAGTATATTTTAAGCCATATTTAAAATGTTTTCTTAACACAATACAAATTTATGTCTACTGTATAAGCTAAACCTATTTAAAATAAAGAAAGTTGTAGTATAATGTGATAAAAAGGGAGCCAAGGACTATGGTGACACATGGTGATCCCTACAAATGAAATGCAAAGATCTAAAATATCAAAAATGTAAGTTATCCAGCATACTCCTGAGCTGAGTAACAATTTCCACTCTGACTTAGCAGGCTACTACTGTAACTCTACTAACAGGCTCGATTCCTGTCTCTGTGTGCATGGAGTTTGCATGTTCTCCCTGTGCTTGGTGGGTTTCCTCCGGGTACTCTGGTTCCCTCCCACAGCCCAAAGACATGCAGATTAGGTTGATTGGCGTTCCCAAATTGCCCCGAGTGCGTGTGAAGGTGTGTATGTGGGTGTGCCCTACGATGGATTGGCACCCTGTCCAGGGTGTACCCTGCTTCATGCTCTAAGTCTCCGGGGATAGCCTCCAGGCCCCTCGCGACCCTGTGTACAGGATAAAGCGGTATAGGCAATGAGTGAGTGAGTAAGCGGTCTACTAACCTGCCTGAGCCAAGATGAACTCTTGGAACCGCATGCCAATGTTGTTTCTAGCTGTGCAGTTGTATCGGCCGAAATCCCGGTCTGACATCGGAGTGACCTGGATAAATGAGAGTGGAGTAAGATAAACTGGTGACCCAATTTATCAGAGTCCGGAATAAATTGGATCTGAGCTGTACCTTGAAACAAATGTGCTTTGAGCACCAAGCAGATTAACTAACAGTTTAGAGAATCAGGGAATGAATTACCGAGGATATCAGGTACCTTCAGTAAAGGGCACAATAAGTGCAGGTGTGTGTAAGTACCTCCAGGAGTGATTTGCCCGGAGCGGTGTGCACTCGCATGTTGGCCGTGCCCTCGGTAGGGATGGTCAGCTTGTCCCGCCGCCATAACATAGTGGCCACAGGGTTGGACATCACCTCACAGCTGATGTTTACCGGATTGCCCTCCCATGAGAAAAAGATGGTGTGATTGGTCTGGAACTTGGGTGCATCTGTTAAAAGATAAAAAGCCATTCGTTAGTTGAAGCAAAATTCTGGCTCTAAACAAGAATGGACAACAGAATGCAGATCAGCTGCCCAGAGTTAATTCTGAGCAGAATTAAAATATAAGCTAACAGCTTACTGGCACAGGCAGAACCATTGGAAGAGAATAACAGACTAAGCTCTGTGACTGTCACAGATGTGAGTTTGTCTGTAAATACACATGTGATAACTGAAAAGTGCACCTGGGATCTTGCTTGCAGCTGTGTATACAGCCTTGTGATCAAACTGAATATGTCACACTGCAATTTACTAAAACAACTGGCCCAATCTACATACTGTCCATCGTTTTCACATTCTCAGTATTTTTTTTTCTTTCTTTCCTCTTCCATTCTGGCAGGCATGTACACTACCCAAATTATACACGTGCTCTTTTTTTTTATACCAAAGAGGGATGCTGTCCCTGTGTTACTATGGACCGATGAATGGGTAAGGTAATGAGCACCATGGATGGATTGTTCACTCCATTGAGCTCCATTTAGAAGAGATTCCCAGTTGCCGCTAAACCACCCACCTCCCAGTGCTCTCCCCATGTACCAGTGTCACCCTGCTGGCTAATCTGCTCTCACTTTATTGATAACATAGAGCCACATCATCAAACTGTGCCGACAGTAAAGAGGAGATAGATACTTAACATTATCTCGGGAGATTTTCTTGCACCTGGGTCATTTTAAAATATGTAGCTGCAATAATTCAGACTTGTGTTATAATCTTAAAGATGTTTCACCACTCATCCATAAAACTGATGAAGCCCTTCAGAACAGATGAAGCCCCAGTGATTGGTTAAATGTCTTCAATCTTTTACATGTATTATAGACTTACTAAAATCACTCCAATTTGAAAAGGCATGTAGCACATGGTACTTTTTACAACAGCATGGGCTGGAGGAGGAACGGGAATTTTTCCCAGATTCTCATCTCCTGCTGGTGAGTGATTAAGGGTTGTCATGTGTGTACATGTGTCTGGAATACACATTTATGGCAGTGTGTATTTGTGTGGGGTTTCTGTGAGTAATATACACTCACACTCGATATCCAGGAACATGCTCTTCTGATGTCCTCCAATTCTGCTGAGAGCTTCACAGTCAAAACGGCCCCAGTCTGACAGTCCCACTCCCACGATGGTCAGCATGGACTCACCATGATGCCCACGCACCTCCACACGCTCATCTGGACTCTGAGAACACAAACACATGGCACTTTATATTAGTATAATATTTTACGGAGTTTAAATATTAAATACATAAGGCTAAGTAGTAGAACTATTTAGCAAAATCATCTCTGAATACACAATTTTATATACTGTATAAAAAAACACATAAAGAGGCAGCAAAATTTTATAGACTGGATTAAATACCTTCCAATAGACTAAAGTGAAGTTAAAAGAATGTGCATTAATGTCCGAGAGTATGCTTAGATCTTCACAGAGTTTTTTTTTTTCTCGAAAAGTAAAATGCTGTTCCTTAGCAGAATTGTGTGAAATCCAGCCGGCTATGAAGTTTGCAAATCCTTTAAAACTATTCATACTTCTGGATAAGTTTGATCTAAAATGTTATTAGAACTTAGTCTGAGAGCAAAAACTAGATAAAGAGAAATCAAATGAAAAAAATGATGCAAAAAAATTATAGTCTTGGCATTTACATATAAAAAAAAATAGGGGGAAAATAAGTTTTTTTCATAATCCAATTAAAAAAGTGAAAACTCATATTCTAGACCAAATATACGGTGAGAAGTGAAATGTTTCAAGGCTTTTTTTTCCAATGAAAATGGGTTACAGCTCATGAAAAAAATATCATAATTTGATGAAATTTAATTTTAAGTTTAAATAATTTACTATTTATACAGAATAAATACAGTGTATCTTTCAGTCTGGTTCAGTACATGCAACCACAATCAAGAGAAAAACTGCTGACTTGAATTGTTGTCCAGAAGATGATCATTAACACCCTCCACAAGAAGGGTAAGTCACAGAAGGTCATCCCTGAAAGGGCTGACTGCACACAGAGTGCTGTATCAAAGCATATTCATTGAAAGTTGAATGAAAGGGAAAAGTGCGGAAGAAAAGTATGCACAGGCAACAAGGATGACTGCAGTCGTAAGAAGAATGTTAGCAAAACTGTTTCAGAAACTTCACTGGGAGTGGAGCAAGCTAAACTCAGTGCATCAAGAGACACCACATATAGATGGCAATGGGCTGCAACTGTTGAATTCTAGTATCAAGCCACTCCTGAACCAGAAACACAGTCTGAAGTGTCTTACCTGAGTGAGGAGAAAAAGAACTGGGCCACTGCTCAGTGGTACAACATGACCATGTCTGCTGGTGTTGGTCTGCTGTGTTTTATTAATACCAAAGGTAACCAGGCGATTTTAGAACACTCTATGCTTCCATCTGTCTATTACGTATGAGGAGTTGCTGATTTCCTTTTCAGGACTTAGCACCAGCCCACAGTCCCAAAACTACCACTAACTCTCATGGTTTGCTGACCACAATACAACTGTGCTTGACTAGCTAGCCAATTTGCCTATCCTGAACCCTATATAGAATTTATGGGAAATTGTCAAAAGGACTTGAGAAACACCTGACCCAACAATAAAGACGAACAGAAGGCCGTGATCAAAGCAACCTGGTCTTTAGTAATGCTTCAGCAGAGCCACAGGTTAATTGCCTAGATGCCATATTGCATTGATACAGTAATTTGTGCTAAAGGAGCCAGACAAATGCACTGGGTGCATAAACATTATTTTTCATGTTGAGGTATGTGATAAGGGTTTTATTTTTTGACAACTTGGACATGGTAGTGTTGTGTGTGACTACAGCGATCATGTTATTGTATTCATTATGAGAAGTTACACAGAGAGGACTGCTTTATCTCTCACTTTTATTTTGTGCTTACAGTACATTGCTCTGTTAACTATTTCAGTTGTACTGTACAGTACCTAAACGTGTTGCAAGACTGCTGAAGTGTTAACATGGCAGTTTGTTTCACTATCAAACTCTGGTAAGATGTAAGACCACTTACATAAGTGTTTAGGTCTCGAATGCTAGAATTCGGTACTCTTCAGTATTTCTCCTAATTCCTAACTGCACTATTTCTACATTGTGATTTCTGCTATACTACCACTGAGAAACTCAATGTGCTTCTTCTTTGCTACATATCCCTCCTTGATTACTCTTTAACTTTTCCATCAGACAGGCTATTTAAATTGCTTGCCAAGCAGTGGCTGCTAGATTAAGCATGGTGGCAGGGTCTTTCATAACGCTCCTGTCAAAGATCTGCAGACAGCTTCGTCGAAGAGCAACTCCATTTACCTCAATTGTTGCTGCCTAACAACTGTGCTTTTATAGTATTCTAATGGTTTTTGACAGCTCCTCTTCTGTTCGTGTTACAGGACTGGGCGTCCCTGTTGAATTAACTATTGTGCAGTATCCATTTTTATTCAGTGCAGATAGAGAACATGGAGGAAGAAACTGAACTTTTATCTCATAGTAGTGCCATGCAGTACTGGTAGCTTCATAAGTTCATGTCAGCTTCTAAGCTATAATAGCTGGATTTCAAATACTCAACCACAAACTGCAGACGATGAATGAGTGCATCAATCAATTGCCAGGCTTTCTCACCACTGGAGAGCTACACCACTTGAGAGCTATATTTGAATATGCACAGATACTGGCACAGCAAACATATCTGACACAACTAATAGATCATGATTTATCTTTTCGCACGTTTGTACTTCGCACATTTATATCAAGGGAGATTACATCCGTTTTTTGGTGGTCATATTAAGTTCCTATTCAAAACTAATTACTGCTTAACCAGTGCAAGGTCCAGCTGTACCTGTCTAGAGTTGTACGTACCTTTTGTCCATACGAGAAGCTTTGTCCATTGCTTGCTCTTCTCCAGGAGATCTCAGGCAGGGGTTCACCCTCAGCTTTACAGGAAATCATAGCAGCACTGCCTTCCACAGCGGTTACATTCCTCAGCTTAGTGATGTGTGGTTGGACTTTAAGCAGAAAGAGAATAATAATGTATAGTGAAAAACAAGTTAAAAATAAGCCATCAAACTTGACTAAGTTAACAATATGATATAAAAAATAATGTATGATACTACAAAAAATATGGACACTTGGAATGCAGGCACTATGCATGCTTGAATACATATGCACACATAAACACAATTACTTGTGACTATATTATATACTGTGTGAAGATTTGCTTTTTTTGTGTCTGTGGGACTGATGATCTATAGAGTTACACCTTTTTCCGCTCAAGATAATATGGTGAAATATAAGGCTGCACCACTGTTATGCTTATGTCAATAAATATACATAATAGCTTTTGTTCCACAGGTCACATAGTAATATCATAAAACAGACAAGGATTTAAATGTGTGGCCGCTCAAGGTGCATCAGTTCATATGAAACAGCAACTCTGAGCAATTCTATGTTTAATATGTCTCCTGACATGTTTAAAATAAATTACTCCAACAAAGCAATCCTGCTGGTAACAATACAAAGACAAATCACTTAAACTGTGTATGTTTGCAATTTAGACATGGTTCATTAGTGTGCAAAACTAATTACACAATGAGATCAGAAAAATAAATGCCTGAAAAAATAAATTAAAGTCAAATCAGGCAGTACTAAATCGAAAGAAAACTATAACTAAAAGCTCTTTGAGCAAATAAAAAATGTAGTGATACAATTTAATTAAATCATTGTAGTGATACAACAAAATTTGTAAACAAATGATAACTGCAGTAAAATATAATAAATATAACAATATATACAATGTAATATATTTGAAGTGGGACTTGTATCTTGGTTCAAACAGTGCAAACATGATTGTCAGAAATAAGAAAAGTATATTGTCAGATATTATATAGTGTGTGAAGATTTGTTTTTTTTTTGTGTGTATGTGAGACTGATGATCTATACTGTAGAGTTACACCTTTTCGCTCAAGGTAATATGGTCAAATATAAGGCTGCACTGCTATGCTATACATAGTATTGTCAGTTAGGAATGTTTTATCTGTTCATTCTAGTGAATGGCATCATATAATTAAGTTCATGAGCTCATTTGATGCCTGTACATTTCAAAACACTTTTAAGCGAATACATATATCATGTCCAAGGAACTAAAATATAAGACTTTCACGCAGAAAGAGAAATGGGTCTTATTTCTATAGAGAAGTGAAACAGACTTATTTATTAAGGTAAAACTACATTTCCCATCAACCTTTGCAAACTAACTTTCCAAGCAATAAATGGGCATCATGAACTCTCTGAAGAATGCCCTTGCACATAGAAAGAATTCTGATGACTACAGAATAAATCTCCATACATTTACATGAGCTGACAAGGTGCTATCTGAATAATCTGAAAGGATGCTGACAGCTTCATGAAAAACTAAATTGAAATTCTTGGCCATAAAGAGTGTGTCACCCATTTTCTTAAATTATTTTATGAACCTATTTATGGAAGGAAAACTGGAGGGATGGAAGTGGGTGGATGTGGAAATTGCAAAAAGGAAATAAAAAACAGTAACAATCTTCTTTTAGCAGCAAGAAGTATTTTTGCTATAACATTCCTGAAACTAATAATTTTTAATATAAACTGCGATGTATTATATACACAAATGCTATACTACACATTTAACTACACAATCAGATGCACAGTATAACAGGCAAGCATAAGCTCTATTGAAACCTAAATTGAATGAAAATTGGCCTTATGTTTGAGTCCATCAACTGCTAGGAAATTAGAGTTTGTACCAAGTGACATAGTTTCAATGAAGCCTAATGTTATGTCTTTAAAATTTATACCAGCCCAGTAGATAATTTAGCTTTGTTTTATTTTTATTTTTCTAAGAGGATTTCTTCATGGAATATACTGTAACGCTGGGCAAAGTCAACTTACCTAAATACAATTTCTGTAATCTGACATGTTAATAAGAGGGATTAAAGACATTTTTGTATCAGCCAGTATTGCAAGTCTTTTCCTCAGGCAGCAAAATGTTATCAAACAAAGATATTGGCATTTTAATGTTTCCCATAAATGTAATATTACAGTGTTATGTGGTCTATTTAGATGTGAATTAAGTTTGTATGCATTAGTTGTTTGTACCTGCCATGGCTTTTTACTAAAATTATGTTAAATTTGTTGCACCAAAGCCCAAGCAGTAGAATTAACATTTACCGAATTTGACTAAGCAGAACCCATCAAAATCATATCAGTGTAAAATAGAAGTACAACAGATGTAGACATCAAACAAAGACTTTATTTTTTTCACTTTTTAAAATTTATGTAGGGTTAAAATATAACAATTTTAGTAAATATATTCCATTATCATGTACTATTACCTGTCAATATATACATCCTGTCAAATTATGTTTGTGAGTGGTGAAATATGCCACATTATGCCACATCTATGATCAGTTTATCACTGACTGTTATGATGTACCATAATAATTCAGTGATGAAACTGAAATCTGCCACCACTGAAAGAAAATAGGTCTTGACTTGACTTGCTGCTTTTACTGTATGCTTAACTTGTCCCTGATATGAAAAATCAACCTGACATTTAAATTATGCAAACTAATTCCATTTTATTCTTTTAAATGAAAAAATAGGAGGCATTATATCTATTTACAAATGCTTGAGAGATTATATGGATGAATTGTATTTTAACAATGAACTCCATTAGCAGATATACAAGTTATGTAAGTGGGGAAAAAGGTTCTTACCAAATACTTTAAGAAAAATATCCCTCTGTACATCACCAGCCTTGTTGGAGGCCTTGCAGGTGTAGGAGCCACCATCGTCCTGCTTAATGTTGCGAATAGTAAGCGTGGTACCGCGGGCTCGCATTACATACTGCTCTGACTCCTGGAGTTCAACTCCCTTCCTACCAGACATAACATGACAAACACGTCTCAGCCAGAAACATTACTTTGTGCAAAAGCACAAACAAAAACATAAAGAAAAAGAAAAATAACCCTGAAAGGAGACATAATAAGTAAGTAAAACCAGAGAAAAACAAAGACAAAACAAACTATGTTACAGAACATCTCAGTTTTATTCAATCATTTCTCTGCACTTTGGAATAGAAGATCATATCAGGAGTTTAAATTGTGATAATGCTGGGTGTGGATTGAATAAAAATGAAATCTATTTAAAGCACATGGGGAATATATGGGCCAATTAAGAAGAGTAATACTATGAGCATACAGAAAGTCATTCATAATAGACATATTGGTCATGTGTGACAACTGTTATAGAATTGCATGATACTGTATTTCGATTGGTGTAATATTTGACTGAACCAGTCTTAATCAGACAGTCACATATCCTGTTTTCATAATCTCAAGAAATGTAAAGATTTATAATCTGAGAAGTTAAGATTTATATGATTTATAAGATTAATAATGACCTGAGTCATCATTGTAAAAACAAACAAACAAACAAACAAACAAACAAACAAACAAACAAACTTGAAAACAAGTAACCCTGTAACAGAATAACAAAAACAAATGACTCACTCTTTATTCAATTCCCAATTATAAATAAGAATAAATTAATAAATAAATGCAACTAGAAATACAATTAAAGTGCAAGTGTCAGCAGGAGTACTTTAATTGCCCTGTGCTGTCTCAGTGTCTTCTTTAGTGTTTGGTTAGACTCGGTCATAAAAGGTCAGCATACACTAGTTCTTGGCACCAATTGTACTTATCTCCATCTCTTGCCAATCTCAGTAGAGGTAATTACAGTGATTGAGGGCCTGTAATCAACATGTTTGGTCGCCTGTCACTCAAAGCCCACACATTAGAGGTGAAAAGTGTCCACTTGGAATCAAAATGTGTCATTATAGACCTCTTCCTGCGACTACTCAATTCTTTTCCTCAGACTTCCTGTGGTGCTATTATATGACAAAACTTTCACCTGTTAAAAATATGTCTAAATCATAAAACCTTTTAGTGCAAATTCTTCTATTTCATTCTCTTTAACAGAACATTACAATTTGAAAAAACAATGGCTCTTAGCAAATGCCACACTTTTTTTAATTGCAGCATATGAGAAAAGGTAGACATCGATTAGGGCAAACCCTCTCATTTCCTTGTTAGTTTTCACTCTCTGTTTTTAAGAGCCAGTTAAGTTAAGACTTTATTTGTCATACAGATTTTAGTGGAGAGTGAAAGTCTTTCCATTTTGTAAAATTGGATTTTGAAATTGGATTTCGAAGATGGGGTGTCTTTCACCTTCTTACTGTTTACTGTTAGTTATTATTACAGCACCAAAGTCACACCATACAAGGTGTTATATGAAATAACTAGGTGTGTGTCAGGATCCAGTGAATTACAGTATACCTGTGCCAGGTAACATCAGGTTCAGGAGAGCCATAAGCCCTGCAGGTGAATGTCACGGATTCACCGTAGTCGGCTGTTGCGTTGAAGGATTGCTGTGGCACGGACAACACCGGAGGAACTATTGGAGAAAGAAGTTGCTATTAAATAAATATGATGCCTGTCATTCCTGACAAAGCTATTTACTAATATGACCGTAAGGTTTTTTTGTTTGTTTTTGTAACTGCTCAGTGGGTACCATGAAAGGCACTTATATATATATAAATAAAATGATATGTACAGTACTATGCAAAAGTACTGAGCATTATTATGTAAAAATCAGTCACTATTTAAACACAGTTTAAAAATGAATAAATACAGTAAATAACATTACAGTTTTACTTACAGTACTGTGCAAAAGTTTTGGATGCATACAAAACATAAAATACATAAAATAAGCAAAGATGCCTTTGAATTATTTATTTACAAGCACACAAATATCCTTGTGTTATTTATTTGTTAATGTTCATATTTGGAACTATGAAATGGCTTTGTACATAATAATGCAGTCATGATAAACATATACCGTACGGTATAACAAAATTTGCACTAAAGATAAAGATGTTTTTGCACAGTACTGTATATTATATTATATTAAAAGTCTGTGGTCTGTCTAACATATATTACAATTCCTAATAAGCCAGACTTGAATTCACCACAGATACATGTGAAAAACAGATGCTCACATACAGTACAACAAAACAAGAATTCTATTGCTGTATGATGTTATCATATAGTTGCAACTAGTTATGATATAATCCACCCAAAACTCTACTTCAGGACAACATTGTTTCTGATAGAATTACTTTGAGAAAAAGACACTGGATTAACATTAAATGAATGACACCAAAACAAAAAATATCATTTTAAAGTTGTGTTTGCAATATTTTGTTGGGGTCATTCAATATTATTCCAACATCTTATAACCAACATAATTTGATCAAATTGATTCTACATTTTAAAACAACCTAAGAACAATGGGATCCCAAAGTCTATAATGTTCCCAAATTAACATTGCCACAACATTTAGACAAGCAGAATTTTCTGCATGAAAGTTATCATACTGTATGTCATTTATGTATTATCAGCCTTGAGGTATAAATAACATTTTTGGAATAAATAAACAAAATCAGTTGAAATCAATATCTCCTATACAGTTCTGTTTATTATATTGCGGAAGGTGAGGGAGGACAATAAAAAAGTCAAGTGGCTGGTCAGCCAGATGACCTAAGAGAATCTACATTGACATCTGATAAATTACCTTAATTGTCCAATATTCAAAGTGATCTGTGCACAAGAAATTCTTAAAATGATTTAAGCACAAGATTTCTTTAAGTTTTATCAATACTCTCCTCAATACCTTTAATGAACTACAAGATGCGTTCATGTCATAGAGGGACCTGTGATGAAATTTCTTATGAATTAAGACGTACTGTATGGTGATGAGTCTCTTAGTCACAGTCAAACATTTGAATGGTGCTGGCAGCTATTGCCACATCTCATGTACAGTCCCGACCACATGTGTGGGACATTAAATGAGTTCCTGGGACGCCAGGATTCCTGGGAGTCCAGAGGAAAATATACAATGCATACAAATTAAGTAAAAAAATCCTAATTTGTGTTTCAGTGGAATATTATTGCTTTCTTAGCAAAGTAAAACATTTCAGCTTATTCTGATATTTGACAATGTACATACTTATCTGCTTTGTTTCCTTACTCCAGTTGTTTTGGGTTGACAAATGGATGAGACTCTGCCATCTAAAATGGGTGTCATTTTGAATTATGCTCTATTTAAGACATAACATAATTTAATGGAGTATGAGCTAGAGTAAAAAGATTAAATTAAGGGGATGTTTTATTCATGGTCAGTTTCAGGCTGGCTTGGCAGCATATTAGATCTACTAAAACATCTCTCTCCCCCCTCTATTAGGCACCAGAAATGCACACACTATTTGTTCAACAGAACACACATAATGGGTCATTCTTCAGAAATCCCCAAACTACTGACGGTCTAGTTTGAATTAATTCACAGATCTTCCTGCAGTTATTATATGATAGAGAATGCAATCAGTTGGTGATGTATGATTGTGAGTGAGAAGTTTAGAAGGAAATTGTGGGAGGTAGGCTACAGAATGATAAGAAGAATTTCTATGACGGGGGCTTTGAAAGAGCAGTGATTGCAGATTAGCTGACGGCAATGGAAGCTGTGATGGGGACCGTCACCATTACAGCTGATGTTCAATTATTCCTCTTATAATCAAATCTGTCTTCTCAGAAGAGCAAACACTGCACAATGTGTTGGTTCTGTGTGTGTACACTGTTTATGTCACCCCACTTCAATACTAATAGACTACTTAGACAATGTAAATCAGACAGTTGATACAACATTACACACATACGAGCACACACACACACACACACACACACACACACACACACACACACACACACACACATAACTGCGATCACATATTTTTTTTCGTTTGTTTTCGGTTGTTTCTATGAATAAATAATAATAATAATAAAAAAAAAAATAATATGGTCATTTTGAAAGTTTTATATTTTTACAACATCATTCCCATATTCTGGTAGTGGTAAAATTTACACATTATAAAAGTAATGATAACTTTTCCTCCATCTGACATATCCCAAAAACCCAAATGCACAGTTTGATGTCTGAAGCCTCCCCATAATCACAATACCATAGTCCACACTATAGTCCATAGAAGCACACATATCTTTCTT
Source organism: Clarias platycephalus (assembly GCA_030068275.1). Classification (NCBI taxonomy): domain Eukaryota; kingdom Metazoa; phylum Chordata; class Actinopteri; order Siluriformes; family Clariidae; genus Clarias; species Clarias platycephalus. The sequence goes on along the minus strand of JAQQZT010000036.1, from coordinate 15,057,975 downwards.
AAATCGTCATTGACCTATGATGTGTTGATGGCACAGATCTGTGCCGCCTTAGCTTTGAGGAATATTGTTGGAACACATATCCTGTGGTTGTAGAAAAGATGACACTGTTTCAAAAGGGTCAAATAATTGGCTGGCATCATGAAAAATTTATGAGTTTGCTGAAATTACTAAAATTAGGTTAAGAACTGTCTAATGAATATTTAAACCAAGTTTGTCGCCAGGCATATATTGTCGTTAAACGATGCAGAAAAACTAGTTCATGCTTTTATCACCTCTAGGTTGAACTATTGTAACGCCTTACTGTCTGGTTGTTCAACTACTGTAGGTGCACAAACAAGAGTCAGTTAGTCCAGAATGTAGCAGCGAGAGTCCTCACTAGAACCAGAAGATACGAGCACTTCACCCCTATCTTATCTTCACTTCACTGTCTCCCTGTGAAATTTCGCATTGATTTAAAAATACTTTTGACATATAAAGCATTAAATGGTCCCGCACCGCAGTATCTGAGTGAACTGCTAGTTATACATTATGTGACTGTGACCATACCTAACTGTTATCTCTCCTCTCCCCTCTCCTGTTTTTTCTCTCCCTCTCTCTCTTCCCTTTCTCCCCCTCTTACACTGTCGAGCTACACATGTCGTTCCTGAGCTGCCAGTGATCCAGACTCCCTCTGCCCTCCGGACCTGTCTGACTCATACTGGTGCCCTGCTTCTGGTTGGAGATCTCGTCACATGGATGCCCCGTGTGTCTCTTTGGGATGCATCCGGTGTCTGGGGACGGTTTCA
>JAQQZT010000036.1:14965523-14986716 GCA_030068275.1 Clarias platycephalus | reverse complement strand
GGCGGGGTGGGTGCTATAGGGTTTATAAGGGGGTTATAAAATCTGTATTGAAACATTACATGTTTACCCTGTTATATCCCAGTTTAAAATCAATAAAAAATATTGTTGAAAAAAAAAAAACACGTTAATCTTTTTAAACACATTATATCCAAGGTAGTCTAATTCTGTCACCTTGAGGGAGAATCCCTCTCCTCTGTCTTGGTGAAATTAAAGAATAATCAAATCAAGTTCAAATGAATACTTAAGAGAGCATTTTCCTTATCCATTAATGTCTTGATTAATTTACAATGATCTGCTCTCTCACTTCAGAAGTGCAACAAAGGAAAAACTAGAAGCGGTTGTGTTGAAGGAGGGATTATAACAAGACTATCATTACTGAAAATCATCACATTCAAATCCTCTGCAATACTTAATATGAAGCACATGAAATTACACCTATAACAATAACAGGAAAAACAGTTAGATATCAGCTTCACTATACTGCCTGAGTCTCAAACATATTTTATTTGCTTTTTATTTTAAATGGGTATAACTTGCCCTTAGGGAGTGAAGACAATGCTCATTAAAGGTGCCCAATCATGTATGCAAAATTCACCTTTTGATTTATCTACACAGTCTCATGTGTCTCATGTGTGGGTACATAACACATAACAAAATTTTTTATTATTATTATTTAAAATTCTTCCATTTTTGCTTTTTCTATTTTTTATTCTGTGCTTTGGATTTGCCAGGGTTAATGACATTTGAATGGTGATTTGTTGGAGAACCTCCTCTGGCTTAGGGCTTAGCTCTGCCTAGGAATCACCATTTTATTTGACTCTAGCAAAATCATGCTGTGAGTTGAGCATTGGACATGTACAGCATGATTAAAAGCAATAGATGCTCTGTTGGTGACTGTTAATAATAAACTCTCCCCCCGACTCTCTTTTTTGAATACTAAGAAAGATACAGTACAGCAAGGATGTACTGTATGTGACATTTTACATCAGAATGCTTTTTGAGTGATGGACAGTTTTAAGGCTGGTTTTGTGTTAGTATTGAATCTTAACAGTGACCGTGACTCCACTAAAATCTGAAGCTTTATTAGTGGGAAGTATGCACTGTACCAGAGAATCTGTGTTTTTCTGTGATTTTTTTCTTGCTATTAATAGTGACTAATGTGATCTAGGTAGACATGTAAAAGAAGACAAAGTTTTAATAAGCCACCAATAACTTTCACTCTCACTCACGCGCGCATTGTCTATGCCACTTTATCCTGAGTACAGGGTCGCAGGGGACCTGGTGCCTATCCCAGGAGACTTAGAACATTGTTTGAACTAAAATAAAAAATGCTGTAGAAAAGTGCTGGAGCTCTAGACTTAATAGAAAGCAAGGGAGACCGTCAGAGAATGAAACTCGTGCACTTGAGCAAGTTCAATAGGCTCCTAATAGCTGCTCCATACAAAACCCCTCTCCCTACCAACTTCATCCCAAATGCAAAATAATAAAATATGATTTTTAAAAAATATATATATTTTAACCTTTTATATGTTTCATAATATAAAAGTTCAAATGTGTAGTCTTTTTCCAAGAGCTTAAGAAAAGTGGATTAGCCATTAGTGTTACCCATGTAAACTAATAATATGGAGCTACATTTAATGGCCTGTCTTTTTTAAGTGACAAAGAAGGGTAGGTTAGGTTAGATTTTAGCAGCAAAGCTCAAATAGATGACATAGCTTCTTTTGTGGACATAAGAGTGTCAATTCGCAGTGACTTCCTTAAATTTATCCTGTTTAGTGATGTTTAAGTTAAAACAAGGCTCAAATAGAGATACATTTTATAGGCTGATTATTTTTAATAAACTGACGAAAAGGCTAGCTTGGCAATTAGCAAGCCTAGCTACATTTTTGTGCTTTCTTGTAACTGGGGGAATTGTCACAGATGTTACATCCTCTTCAGGAAGGAAGCATGGTGGCCTGGCACTAGTGGAGCCCTTGGCGGTAACAGGTCGTGGTTTATCAATAGCTCATTTACATAGACACTGAACTGGTGCCTTTCTAACAAGTTTTCTAACAGAGGGAATTTGAGATACAAAATGAGTGAAGGGTATTTCAGCTGGAGTATTAACAGTCACAGTTCAGGGCACCTCTACAACCTACGTACAGTATGCTAACTTGTTATAAAATAGAAAATATGGGAGCTTTAAGGTATGTATTTGAAACATTCTTATTTCTCCTAAAGGATATCTATAAAACAAGACAACCACAAGCAAACTTCAAATGGAAAAGAATTGCAATCAAACAGTGTTTCAATTCACTGATTTACATTTACCATTTGCCTGAAAGCGCTTCCTTGTTGCCAGGCAAGTAACACTTTTGATTTGACCATAAAGTGGAAGATGATGAAACAAAACGCTATGCTGATATTCCTATTATTGTACTTTCAGCAGAGAACATATCTCCTGTAGACATGCACACACAAATAAGTAGGACACAATCCTCACCAAACACATTCAGACAAATAAAGGTGAATAAAGCCTAGATAATTTCATGATGATAAACTGCATCCAGTTCAGCCCTTTGTTCAAGAAGAGACATACATTTGACAGATGCTTCAGGAAACAAGACTCATTTCCAAGACCAATGTGAGAAGTACTCCCAAATTTAATATTTGTTCTTCAGCTGCTTGGGCTCCTGCTAAAACAACTCTAGTCTGATTTAAGTGAAGGATTGCATGCTTTGTTCCTGTATTTCACAACAACATTGCATTTCCTGATTTTTCCAACAAAACTACCTTGGTCAAAAACCAATCTAATAACATAATTTCAGTACCATTCCAATATTGTTTCACTACTATACCAAATATTTTTCCACACACATAGAATCTAATATGATCTTAGTAACATTGTGTTGCACAAAGGGAACGTACAGTAAATTCTAGGTGATTTCAATGTTAACATTTTAATGTTGTTCACTTGTTCATTTTGTTAACATACATAATTGTATTGAAAGTTTTTTTATTTTGCATCCACATCTTGAAGCTTATAGCAGGATGTGTCTCATATTGTGGCTTTGTGTGTTGTCTCATGATTAATATACCATGGTACAATTCTAGAACCATTCTATTTAATTGCAATACCACTCCAATACTAATCTTTGTAGTATCTTATACTATATACATTTAAGCATATGCCCTTATTCAGAGTGACTTTTTTTTTTTAAGCTCATTATACACCTGTGCAGTTGAGGGTTAAGGGCCTTGCTCAAAGGCCCAACAGGGGCAACTTGGTGGTGGTGGGATTTAAACCTGGGACCGTCCGAACTGTAGTCCAATGCCCTGACCACCGAGCTACCCCTGCATATACTGCAAATAATATAATGTTGACATAATTTATTACAGTGACAACCATGTTACTATTCCAATATCATATTATGTAACACTATGCGACTAGAAATGTTTGGGTTCAATGCAAATATTAATTCTGACATCACTTATGTGGTTAAAAACATCAGCAAGTTGTCTATGAGAGAAAAACAAGCAATTCTGAAGCTGAGAAAAGAGGAAAAATTTATTGCACATGTATTTGCCATAGCTAATACTGTACACCTAGTTGTGTACTAGACCTAGACCTGTAGAGGCCAAACCACTCATTAGCAGTAAGAAACTTCAAAAAGTATTATAGAAATGAGCCACATAAATTCTGGAACCAATATTAAGCTCTAGCAATGTGATAGAAATGCCAATGTGTGAAAATGATTTGCTTTTGATTCAAAATATACATGGAGATATTATCATACAATGGGTCCGCATGGCTACTCCTGTAATGGCCATACTAATCTTTATCAGTGATGTAACTCATAATGATACCAGCAGAAAGATTTCAGAAATGTACAGAAACATTCTGTCTGCCAATTTACAGAGAAATACATCCAATCTAATTGGGAGGAATTACCTCATGCTGTAAGACAGTGATGCAAGACATACTGCCTACACAACAAATGACTTTATCAGGGGAAAATAGTGGGAGGTTTTAAACTGGTTAATCACCAGACCTTCAACCAACTGAGCAGGCATTTCACCTCCTGATAAGGAGACTGGAGGAAGAACTCCTTTGTAAGGAAGAACCCCTCTTACACTAAGTGGATTACAAATGCAGTTATGAATCAGAAAGACAAAATGTAATTTAAGGTTTTTAAAAAGCATCCCACAATTGCATTCTCATTGCAAAATATGATGTTATTTAACTATATATGGCATTTGGTATTTCAATTAAAGAACTTCTTGGCATTTGGTATTTTGGTGATGTGAATGGGAATAAAATGCCTAAAGCTGGTTCCCCAACTACATAAAATGCCTGGAGACTGATATTGTTGAAAAAGCACACTGCAGTCTTTTTGACCATGACAAACTTATCATGAGTTTCTGAAAAGAAAAAAAATGAACTGCTTCTATGCCAATAACTTATTGGTACTGTATATGATTTTTTTTCATTAAAAAAAAAAAAGAAAAATTTTCATTGGCATAGGATTTTTTTCACTTATGGCATAGGATTTTTTTTTCATAGGATTTTTAGATTCTGTTTGTCTAGCAATTAACACATTGTGAAGGGCTGTGAAAACAGAATAGCACACAATAACAGAGTGAACTCATTCGTACTGTGTGCCAGTGACGTTAGTAGAGTAGGTCTATCGTTAGCTATTAGGCTGGAAGTAGATAAGTGCTGCTAGGCCAAGTGCCAATAAAATGTGGGTTGGGAACTTAAGTGAAGAGAAATTGATTTGTACAAAAAATAGGAGGTACATCTGCAGTTTGGCAAGTCGTTTAAATGAGAAGGTCATATAAAAAATATTTTTAAAATGGTGTTATGAAAATTTACCTTAAACACAACATGTTCTTGTCAGAGTGGGGGGAGGGTAAATAGTTTATACACTTATTGTTACAAAATTTCTATCTAGATTTGAAGCCCTGTTCTTACCACTGTATTTTCAAACAAGGGTAAAACTGTACGCACTAAAATTAATGCAGCACATTAAGGTCATTCTGTTATAAAAGAGGTGTCTAGATTGAAATATATGAATATTCATTTCTATAGCTTTTAATAGATGGGGATGAAATTATACAGTTAAGCTTATACATTTGATGGTTAACCCTCATTCACTTATTCATCGTCTATACCATTGTATCCTGTATACAGGGTCGTGGGGGCCTGAAGCCTATCCCAGGGTGCCAATCCATCGCAGGGCACACATATACACACACGAACTCACACGCTCATTCACACACTACAGGCAATTTGTATACGCCAATCAGCTTAATCTGCATGTCTTTGGACTGTGGGAGGAAACCGGAGTACCAAGCACTCGGAGAAAACCCACCAAGCACAGGGAGAACATACCTACTCCATGCACACAGACCCGAGGCAGGAGTCGAACCCAGAATCTGGAGGTGCAAATACACATATATATATAATTTTGACTAAGTGCTAAGGTTGTTAAATTGATACACTTGACTTTGTATAAAGGACATCCAGATGTTGGATTGATGTAGAAATATGCCAACAATTATATCGATGAGTAAGAAACCTGTTGGAAAAATGGTCAAAATTGTGTCATATTTGATTCATATTTGTTTGAACAGAAATGAAAAAGAGCCAGTGTTAACACTACTGATGATGCCTCAGCAACTTACAACTTGGCATTTATCACCAGTCTTTGTACCACACAAAATCTAGCTTGCTTTCATCTCCCCTTTATCTTCATCACTGTGGTTCTGCTCTCTTCATTTGACTTTGGCTCCTTATTATTTTTCTCCCTCATTTCATTTGCTTGTATCTTATTCAGCACACCCTTTAAAAGAACGGGCTTCACAACATTTTAATTAGCACATCCTGTTGAAAGGCCATAAAAAAATCCTGGAGTGGTTTAACTAAAACAAACTAATGCATACAGTTTAAGTTTGGAACAAAAAAAAAAAAAAAAAAAAAAGATGGAAAAAGTTAATCGATTTTGTCAGTCAAAGACGTTAAAGCCTGAAACCTAATGGTCAGGAAGTGAGTGGAAAATGCCAACATTGATTTTTTTTTTTTTTTTTTAAAGAAATGTCAGGAAGCTGTTCTGTTAGTGCAAAAGAAATTCTGTGCATGTCTTTTTCACCCTGTCAGTCAATCAGGTAGTCACTGCAGTATGGGCTACATTTTTATTACCGGCATTAGGCTGATTTCTAGATTTCCTTTTTCTATCAATGATGTTTATCAAAAAAGGCAGGAAGTTTTGCAGATACAGCATATGAAATAGTCCAGACATCAAAATGCACTGCAGTATGAGAGTGGAGCTCAAGAGCACTAACCTCTATTAGATTAATAGCAATATCAGTGGAAGAAAATTTGGTTAGTGCACTTGTTTTGCCCAGAGGCGATTGCCTCTTTTGTTAGACACAAACATTCTGGATTTTATCCTTATTACATTATTATTAAAGAAATAATCAAAAGGCCATCAATTTTGATTTAATTGCAGTCATCTCCAGAGAGCCCAGGCTCTTCATGAAAGTCCTTTTTCAGGACACCTGTTATCAGATGAGTCATGTGCCTTTTTTTATTTTATTTTTTTTTTTTAAATAAAGAAAACAGTAAAAATGTGTTTGTTAAGAAACAAACATACATAAATCTATGTCTCGTCACCCAAGTTTGCATGGACGCTGTATAAATTTGAGCATGCTTTAAAAATGACAAAAAATCTAGACTTGCTAGACAGATTATTTATTAACTATAAAAAGAATAGTCAGCAGAAAAAAATAAGCAATAAAAAACTAAAAACTAAAAATAGCAAATAGCGGTCATACAGCACCACATGCTAAAACTGAAACAAAAAAAATGGATTTGATGTTGTTCATTAGAACAACTGTGTTTGCATACAAGAGGCATGTCTTGAGTCTTTAACAGACAAATCACACACTCAGGTTACGTATATTCATAAATCAACCTTTAATTAAATGCATTGAATTAAAACTCTGATTTCACCTAGACCTGGTCTATATAATTTATAAAATAAAAACCTAGCTATAAATAGAGATGATGTATCTATGTTTTTACCTTTAGCATCTCTAAATCAAATTCATGATTCTTATGTTTACTTCAATTTTCAGGCAGCCTTTTCTGTCTTCTGCTGCTGAACTTGAATAAATTGGGGTCTGTTTTCATGTACTGTATAACGTAAGATGCACAGGATATGTGGGTATTTGCGCATGCCATATGCATATGCTTTGTAAATATGTGACGAGTGGGCAGAAGTTGTTTTCCTGCTACTGAAGCTGATTCATTATTTGCGCTTAAATCATCACTTGTTTTGATGTCAAGTCACTGTTTAATGAATCAGACACAGATCTGTTCACATAGCATCCCACATCCTTAAATCTGAACTTTTTCTACACTCTAATAAAACACTTCTAAATTCTCTTGAATGCATTTCTAGCCACAGTCGCTGCTACCCACAAAGCGCAAAACCCAAGATCATTGTCATAACCCACAGGACTACCACAAACCACTAAGAGACCTGTCACAATGAAGTGTTTAATGGGACTCGTTTATCCTGAAGTTCTTTTCAACCGTTGAGCACATTCTGCTTTTAAATCCGATCTTCAATATGACACTAGTACAGTAGATAGCAATTATGTTGCTGTTGTAAATTGGGGCATGGTTTAGTGCGAGTTTGAATCTGGAGGGAGATGTTCAAGGACAAACTAAATGAATAGTGATCAGTTTGTTATACTGTACATGCACCATAATGTTCCATGTATATGTATGGGATCTATCTCTCATCACTTGAGTTGTGCATTTATGTGGCATTGCACTGCCCAGAAGGAGCAGTAAGCTGCAAAGTGACGTAATTGACTTTTCTTTTACTTTACATTACGGTATGTCTGCTGGGTTGAGCGGCACGAACAACAATAAAAAAGCTCACATGCAGCTCACTCTGGGATTCACACTGTTTATGGCATTTGTTCTGCTCATAAAGAACGTGCCTGTACTTTCTCGAGTGAAGCAGCCCAACAGGGATGTGACATCTGCTGGCACTTCAGGCTATCCCAATACACACAGGTCTAAATTTGTGCAATCTCACAACCTCTATTAAAGCAGATGCAATGCCAAAACTGCATTTTCTGAAATCCAAGAAAGACAAAAAAAATTGTATTCCCATTTTTTGTAAATCTACACCATCATGTACACCTGCTTCTTTAAAAAATATTATTTATCAGATTACTCGTAGCTGCATGGTGGTGTGGTGGATAGCGCTGTGGCCTCACATTACCAGGGTCCTCACACTGAGTTTTATACCCGCCTGTGTCTGTGGAGTTTGCATGTTCTCCCAGTGCTTGGTGGGTTTCCTCTAGGTACTCTGATTTTCTCCCACAATCCAAAGACATGCAGAGTAAGCTAACTGACATTTCCACTGTCTGTAGTTTGTAAGTGTGTGCATGCTTGTGTGCCCTGCGATGGACTGGCACGCCATCGAGGGTGTACCCTGCATTGTGTTAAGAGTCTTCTGAGATTGACCCTGAACAGGATAAGTGGGATAGAAAGTGAATGAGTGAGGTTACAGTACTTCTACTGATTTAATTACTTTGCGTGAAACATTTACAAATTTTATGAAATTAATTTTCCATCAGAACATTTAACAAACAGCTCATTTGTGAACACCTAATGTAAATCAGGCAGTGTGTGTGCCAGTATGAAAAAAAAATGGAATTAATACAATGACTTAACATTAATCTCAATACATTAGCCAATGAAAATGCTGTCCTAGAGACTCACCCACGACTCACAAATGCACACCAGAAGACTGAAAATGCATTTGTTTTGTCATTGAGACACAGAAGTATGAGCATATAAAAATATAGATGATATTGATTCATGCATTATTATTAAAAAAGTCAGAAGGCAGAGCCACCAGCTCAAGCTCAAGTTATACCACTGAGTTTTAATATAGCTCAACCATTTTTAGTCATGCACTGCTCTTCACCTGACTCACTGTTCACAAAAATAAAAAGAATATCCTGACACACCAATGCTGCAGTCTTGCTCCTTATTCGCGTGTTTGCAATGTATTTATGATAACAGGGCCCCGGCAATTTTTTTCTTTCGGAGAAACAACATGGAGAAAACAGGTCCAGCCAACCAAATTTTTTTGCATTTGAACAGGGTTTATAATATAAAATGCCCATCACAAATCCTGTTGTTAAATATGATCCTTGATTTACTACACTTCTTCCAAGATGCCCTGGATGATTCCATTAGAGCTGCTCATGCTGCCGTGACAAATTTCTAATGATGAGCAGAATGAGTGTGCACAGGTGCTGCCCACGATGAGAGCACCTTTAATTGGAGCAGATCAAATGACAGGACAAAATAAAAGGCTGGTTTAATTAGGCTCTGGATCTTGCACTCTGTATAGCTCCCCAAAGGTTCATTATGGCAAGCTGAGGCTGTAAACTGCACTTCAAAGCGGCCTGACCAGCACATTATACGCACAAGAGATTTGATTTCTCACATGACATCACTTGTTAGAATGCACTCGCTCCTCTATTGATAACAGAACAGACAATGAATAGTGATATATGAGCTCTCCCATTTACAAAGCAGTACAGCCAACCACAAAGACCTGTTACTGGACTAAAACATTAAATGCATGTTAGTGACGGTAAGTAAAGCTATGCCAAACCACTAAGACCTCTTGATGAACAGGTGCCATGAGTTGCAGCTCTGTGAAGTGAAATAAATGTGTGTGGTGCTAATGGTTTTAAAGTATACTTTGGGATTTCTAGATACTTGAGTTTGCTTGATGGTCCATGACAGACGGAGATGTAAAGTGGCCATTCAGGATGGACCTGCCTGAAGCCTCATTACAGGCAACATAAAACTGCTCCAAAAATCTCCAACTGCTGTAACCTTTCATTGGATTCTCACAGTGGATTACAAAAGAACATTAGAAAATGGCCATTGTTATTAAAGCCACTCATATACAGTTTAACATATGGACCTCCTCCATGTCAGGGCAGTGTGGGTGACACACCACAAGGACAAAAAGGCTATGAAATGGTATTAAGCGTCAATAGGGTGTGGAGTGGTATATGCTTGGAAGCTCCTGTGATGGGCACGCCATCTGTTCGGCTAGTAAAAGATCTGGTGAATTGGCTGCAGTTTAATATCGTTAAACACCAAAAGCCAATAAGCCATTTTCCTTTCTGAGAATCATGCTGCAAAACAACAGTGACATGCTGTGTTTTAAGAGCACTGCGAATTCCAAAATGGTGGCTCTTTCTCAAAGATGGCCATTCTTAACATGCATAGCCACACAGAGCATTTATACCGTTTTACGACATTTGTTCTTGCACACACACACACACACACACACACACACACACACACACACACACACACACACACACACACACACACACACACACTGGTATAATCAAATAGAGCAAATTCAACAGGGATAAGCTTGTCATCACGAACGATCACCTCCTTATCAAATGGGTGGCATAACAGCACACAGTTAAAGACGGCACCTGTTTACTTTTCAGCACTATCAGGAAAGCTGTATGATTAAACAGATTATAGGCTTATTTAACGGGAAAATGTTTTTCTGATGTGAACTGAATGCATTTTCTAGGCAGGGTCCTGAACTGCTGTTTACTCTTTTGCTTCTCTTAGACAGATTGGAATATTTATGCCGCTCTCTGTGGTGTTTAAAGCACCAACATTTTGAACTTGGCACACAGATATTGTGAAAACTTCACAGTGTGCAAAACACATTTTGTCTAACGCCATTAAAATGTCTGAGTCTGTAACAGCTGCCTATGGTCCTTTGAAGCATCTGTTGCTGTAATGCCATCTATCTGCATTTTCTTGACTTCATCTTCCTTTCTGAAATATTCCTTATGTCTGCAGTACTGTCAGTAAGGCAATTCCATCTGTGCCCTCCTGTCCTGCCTGTCTCGCTGTATTCCCTTTAGAGTGCAGGGTGAAAGGTGCATGACAGGTACCAGAACACCTAGCTCTGGATGCAACCTGTACTTTCCCTGACTGTCTTTGTCTGTCTGTTTTTTTTTTTTTAAGAATCTGCTTGTCAGGTGCTAATGCTTAAAATGCTGCAATGCTGCTTAATGCAGGCTTGATAATCAGATGCAGCACTGAAATATTTAGCCTGAAGCATAAGCCTCCAAAGTAAACATCACAGCATCACATCAGTGACTAAGGCAATTATTTTCTGACATGGGGTGAAAATATTAAGGTTAGCCATAGATGGGATTGAGGCGCTAATTATTTCTCCCTCTCTCCTGTTGACTGCCAGCTTCCCTCTGTCTGTTTGTTTATTATGACAGTGAAACCTGGAAGCTGCGGGATGGACACTAATCACAGGCGCATGATGCAATTCAGCCTGCAAGACTGGATCAGACTTTATCCTTCGTCTATCTCTTTATCGTTACTAACTATGTGCGGATCCGCACTCGAATGTTCTCATAAAAATAACTGCACGAGGACACTGGTCGTGAGAGTTATGTTCAATGACTTCGACACTCATGTAACAAAACATACCCTTGTCCTTAATGTGTTAAAACATATCACTCAGTAACTACAACAAATTATTCATGAATAGATTTTTTTTTAAACACCTGTTCTACTTCACTAAAAACATTTACATACATTGGAACCCTTAGGGCCGGAGGAAACCCACTAAGCACGGGGAGAACATGCAAACTCCATGCACACAGAGACGGGAATCGAACCTGACTGGGAATCGATCCCGGACCCTGGAGGTGCAAGGCGACAGTGCTAACGACTACACCACGTGCTGCCAAATCGATGACTAAATGAACAAAAACAATAAGGTTAACATTTACAATAACGCCATTTGACAGATCTCCTTATCCGGAGTTATTTACAAAAGAGTTTTGAAGTCTCCACATCATGCACATACTAAGTATTATCAGTCTAGAAAATTGTTGTGGAAAATACATAGGAAGGGATAATTTAAGTACTCCATGAAGACGTACAGTAGGTTTTTTGTTGTCATTTGAAGCGTGCCAAATTATTTAAAAATGAACTCTCATAAGCTGTATTTCTTTTTGTTATTCATGTTCTACTACTTGCCAGTGTTCAATGTTCTAAAAACTTTAAGTTTTATGACCTGCTGAAATATTAAATGTCAAATCGCCTGTTTGTTGGTACTCCATGGAAATTTAAACAGCTTATTCCTATGCGTTTCAGGCTGTACAGATTTAGATAGACGGACTCAAAACATCTATCATATCACTACAATATACAGTATATTATATAACAGTTAGGTCCGACTGAGAAATAATAATAATAATAATAATAATAATAATAATAATAATAATAATAATAATAATCTGGTTTGTCTCAGCTAGCCAGTTAATTAGATTTCTTAGTTAGTTAGCTAGTTAGTTTTTTGTTAATTTATGTTGTAAATTTATGTCGTATGTAGCACCTTGGTCCTGGAGGAATGTTGTTTCGTTTCATCATGTACTAAACTGTATATGGTTGAAATGACAATAAAAGCCTACTTGACTTGACTTGACTTGGGTGAAAGACATTCCAAGGAGTGATAATAGACAGTAACAGAACTGGGACTTTTAACTAAATATATCACTCCATGCTCCAGTTATTCCGTTAATTACACTAATTGTCTATCGGTAGGTTAGGTCCACCGTACTGAGGAGAGAACAGCTGGCAGCCAAAAGCCATATTCAAAACCAGTCAAGGAAGCACTTTCAGCAAGAAAACACATCTAATAGCATTGTCATCTTAACTAATTCTTTGTCTCCTTAGATCTCCAAATTGCCTCTGTGTTTTATTTACACCTAAGGCCAGCTACAAAGCTAATTAGCTTCCAACACCAGACTGAATCCCAAATCCATCTCTAACCTCTAGTCTAGGGCACTACTTGGTGTGTAGTGCAACAAGTGATTGTAAACCCTAGTGCACTAGCTTTCCATTTAAAGCTTTTTTAAAGCCAGATCCAGAAGTTAACAGAGCTGATACTCTAATGCAGAATAAGTGGAAATATAAAGAGAATGTCAGCATAGATGTGATGACCTTCAGCATTCAGGCTGCACCCTTGTGCCTACAACCATATCACAGTTGTGCTGATATTCATCACAACAGCATTCATTGCAACAGCAACAGTTGCTTAATTACTATACATGACATATTTAATGAGATTAATAAGCAATTGTACAATTGAATAGGCATTCAGTCTAGAGCTCTGTGATTTAATCTATTATGCAATTTAGTAGGTCTTTGTTGTTCAATTTGTTAAATTGAATTAAGTAGTCAATTTTCAATTCAGAATCAATTCTCACTTAAATTATTCAGTTAACCCTACAAATTTTAAATGCTCTAAAATTGACAAGCAGTCTTAATCTCTCCTTTTCTCACTCAACTCATTCTTGCTCCTATTAGTATACTGAATATAGCATGCTGATGTCACTGCGTGGGAATTGAGGAAAAAGCAGGTGTTCACCACACATCCTCCGCAAGTTATATACTTTGACTTTTATACCTTAAGTATTAACGTTGCCCTACAGTAGGTTGTCTGCTTACTGAAAAATATTTTTGGTAAGGAGCCATTTAATTAACAACAACAACAGCTACTACTACTACTACTACTACATACTGTATGTCTAAAACATGGATGGGGAAAAGGTGCTTCTTCTCATTATTTGATCAAGTTCCATGCCACACTGAGATGTAGATTATATTCCATACCTCCAATGGATATAAAATCTTCATTAAAGCTGAAAACAAAAGATAACACATGACAGCATACAAAGCTTTAAAATGTATTAATCGACTACTAAAAGATATTAATTGCATTAGATTTACTCAAGAGAACCTCCATACTGTAGGATACCTCCAGAATTCTACCTCACCGCTTTCATTATCTCACTCATTCCTGTTTGCCCGCTTCAAAAAGCAATTGGACTTTTCATTAAATTTAAAGCCTTACGGTGCGCCTTGAACCTTGTAAGATTTGAGCCATAGTTATCAGCATAGCATTTTGCATATGACCCCTTTTGCCTGATCTTGTTTCTTGTCTTTCTGTCTAGCCCTTGTTGATGTTTTATGCTGTTGATGTTGTTGTTGTTGTTTTAATCCTTACTTGCCCTTTTTGACTATTCTCTAGACTTTATATTTTTTTTACATTCATCTGCCCTGGATTTTAGTTTTTGAGCCTGAACTGTGTTTTGACTCGGCCTCATGATCCATTTGCAAATGCATCCATATTTTGTGCCTGAGGCCCCATTCTTACAAGAATTTACTATATTACCAAGCAACAGCAATAAGAATGATAAGTAATGTGGAAACTGTTCCAAATCAAGCTTACAATCTGAGTCTGAACAGGTTCCACATTACTTAGCATTGTTTTTCACCATGATCAGTTGTGTGAAAAGATGATGATGAGGCTCTTATTGCCTCAGGTGATTTCCCAATTCTTTAAACGTTGGCAGTTATTTTTCCATTAATAAATCTATGGTTATTAAAGTTAATAATGAGATAAGCAGGGCCTTTCAGTGCACTAAAAAATTTAATCAGTACATATAATTTTTCCTTTTTGGGGTAACTGGATTTTTAATAAATCACAACTTTCTGTGGTTGAGATACAGCAACCACTTTCAGTCCAGAAAAGACTTCCCCAGAATTTCCCACACATACATTACTGCTTTAAAAAATGCTTCCATGATGACTTCTGTGCCTCACGTTGGTGTCTCAGCTGTCTGCACTGCATATATTTCCAGCGCCAGCTAGAAGTCTCTGTTAAGTACAGCTCCCGTTTGTTTGGCGTGCAGTGCGTTTCTCCCGTGTGTTTTAGAGGGTGAAATAAGCTGTGGGTTTGATGGGAACAGCATTGCTAACTGCATGTACTACCAGGCTCTCTGCAGTCTAACACACTCCAGTGACATGTGCAGCACAGCCTGACACCCCGCTGACCCACAATGCATTTTCTGCTCTGCTGCGTACATTCGCTCAGACACAACATATATGCCATGCGTTCACACAGTTTGAACCACAGTATAGATGTTTTTACAGATTTGCCCAAAATATAACGCATCAATATTTATTTATAAACAGAAACAACGGAGTACATTTGAGTGTTTGTTCACTTTCTCTAAGTGAATTTACTTCTTTAAACTGAGTTTGTAAATTGTACACAATAGCATTATGTACAATGCAATAAACAACAGAAGAGTTCATTAGTTTAAGATCTTGTGAATGAGGAGGCCATAAAATAGAAATTATGGAAATAGAGATTTAATGAGGAAGATAGTTCAAAACCTCTAAGAGTAGTTTTTTTTTTGTAATTACAGTAACCTTCTTATCCCCCTTTCTCTCCTTCGTCTATGTGTATGAGTGTGTGTCACCTGGGACCTGGCTCAAAAGCACATCGTTGTTCATATAATGCAATATACTGTAGAGAGGAGAAACAGGTAAAGGTCTCTTCAGTCGTCAAGGTTTCTTATAATATCTTTTATAGGACAAACTGAAAAAGAGAAATCTTTGTGTATATTTATTCTAATTTGATGGTGCATAATGATGAATCCACAAAGAGGAGAAAAAACTCAAAAATAAACACAAGTGGATTAACAATATGTCAAAATATACGGAGAGATTTAAGTAAAACCCTAATTCAAAAATCTGTGCGTGTGAAAGAGAGAGAGAGAGCAAGATAGCTTAAGTTGCTGTCTTTCCATCTCCAGATAAATGAAACATGGCACAATGATAACATTTTCATTTAAATGAGAAATAGAGACGATGGATCATCACTTCAGTAGTATGTAGGCAAGAACGCAAGTATAAAAGAACAAAAGTGTGTAAGAGAGAAAAAATGAGAAAGGAACAAAGAGATAGAGGAGATTGGACCTGTCAAAGGCAGCATACATGATTTGGAAGGGCTGTCAGCTTCACTGCATCCAAGTGAGTTTTATGCTCGGGTTGCCGAAGGACACAGACATGCGTAGACACTACCACGTATGCACACATGAACTCCCCCACAAACATACACACACATACTGTACAGTTCCAAAATCACTGCAAGTGAGAGCTAAACGTATATACTCCTAAAAGTGAACTGAAGCTGAAACACTTGCACATAATATCACCACCAATGGAATAAAGTGGGACAGAGAAAGGGCATGAGCTAAGAATGAATGATAGGAAGCAGCAAGAAACCGAGGACAAAGACAGACTGCAATAAAGAGAATCACAAAGAGATTAAATTAGAGAGTTAAGTGGAAAGAGTGGAAAAGAAAAGCTGAGCTGACTTCACTTTGAATGGAAGACTGCGGCACAGAGAGAGACAATAGGAGAAGGGGGGAAAAAATACGCCTAAAACAGCAAAGAATTTCACAATCCTCTAAAGCCTCTTTCCACAGGACACACTTTGACAATGAAGGGGTCTGACAGATTTCTGCAGCCGTGGACCACAACCATTCAGACAATGACCTCTAGTTCCACTCTAATAGCATCCAGGCTCACATACTAAACCCGCAGCAAACCACACAGGCTTTCGTCTCGGTGCCAAGCACGCCATATTGGTAAAATCACACATGCATGAACGATGTTAGCCCTTGGTGGGCTAAAAAGAAAAAGAATCTCAATCATCAGCTGCGATTGCTTCAAAGCAACCCGATCATTAACAGTGGTATCAAGGGCTTAGACTAAGACAACCAGGCGAATTCGCATGAGGCTGCATCATTACTGAAGAGGACTGTTTTTGCTCTTTGAAGAACCACACTTTAAAGAAAGTTTAGTCAGAGCAGAGGTCCCCACCTTGTAGAATCTGCAGTCCGTGCGAACAACCATCAAAGCCCTTGTGGGCCATGACTGGAGGCAACTAACTATTTTAAGATCGCAGTTCCAAGAGTAACACAATAATCAACATTGGTAATCAGAGACAACAAGCCTACATAAGATGTAATGACTTGAGAATTACCTTATATTCATTAGGAAAGAAGCCATAAGACCTTCTAAAAAACAATTCATACTGACAAGGAGTTTCAGTGTGCAGACAGTAGAGCTGTGCCGATTCAAATTTTTAAATTGTGATTTTGATTTGATTCAATAGCTCTAATAATTCGGTCTGATTTGTCTAAAACAGCTATCTTTCTTATAACTATTTGAAACTACATAAAGTAGTTCTACTTCTCCACTCTTCTGCTCCAGTAGGTGGTGGTACTGCAAAATGAAATACTCTCACACAATGTGATTATTTGCAGAGATATAAGTGGTTTGTATGTTCAACAAATGCTATGGTGTATTTATAAGGAATCTGTTAATTTTTATTAATTGAACCAATAACCATCAATTTGATCACCTGAATTGACCTGAATTGATTAAATCGCATAGCTCTAGCAGAAGAAAAGATGCCCTTAACGGTCTGGTCTTATGATATATACAACATGTTGAAAAGCAGAACTGCCAAGACAATAGTTATTGTTGCCACGTTAGCACACACATACATTAATCTGAAAATCTTCATATTAAAGAAGCCATATTGGAACTGGACTTCATCATTAAATACAAATGGACTGAGTGGTAAATATAAGAAGTAAACATTATAATAAAGTATTGCCAAAAAATGTCTGCATCTGCATATTATATACTGTTCCTTTCTCCACTACAATTGACTTGTACTGTATATTCTAAGAATGTTACTATTTACTATTTACAACGTAGGAGCAATTACAGCCAAAGCAGAACCAAAAAAAAAGGAACTTGGGAACCATTATATGTTATGTCAGATCGCTTCTACTGCATTTTGTCTGACCATTCAATGGTAAGTAAATAAATAAATTAAGAAAAAATTCTTTGCTGTTTTATTCTGACAATATTACTGTACAAAATTACCACATGCGCCACATGCAATATGGGGAAACAAATAATTGCTCTACTGTGTAAACACGGTTGGTTCTACAAAAAACAAAAAAATCCATAATGCGATTTAAATATTTGTACAATTATTTGTGCAACACTAGTAAATTCATATCAAAGTAGGCATAGTGGAATTCCTTAACCAGGTCATCACTTGTGTTACATTTTCATATGTGTAAAGTGTCTGCGGTTGGCTCTGTACATGCTTATGTTTGGCTCAGGTTCTTTCTCCTGCTACTACCACTGACTCGCTGTCAATTAGTTGCTCCGACATTAGCTGTCAGAATTTGTTGTCACTGTAATACATTCTTCATTGTATTGTAGCCCTATTATATTTTACCACTGTTTCAATAAAAACTGCCACACTGACAGTTGTGGAAATATTACCAAATAACATGGCAGTTTCATTGTATTACAGGTCCCGTGACAGTCCTACTGAACACCCGACATAGTATTTCTATCTCAGTTATGAATCATCACTTTTGCTATTTCAATCTGGATAATAACATGGGTGAACAAATCACTTGTCAAATAATAGATTTTACGTGGTAACAAACACAATGTAATACATTAAAAAGTTATCAAGACAGGATAAGAACTTTGGCTAGACATTCGTACTGTATACTCATATAGCTTTCACTTACCCTGCATTCATTCAATAGCTGACTAGCTGCCTGTACATTCGACATTATGTTAACTACCACATTGTAGCTCACTCAATTAGGTTTAAATTACAGGAAGCACCAGTGGAGCTTTTATTTTGCAATTCCATACGCATTACCAATATGGCAAGGACTTACAGAATGAGGACCACTGTCCTAGACTATCCTTTTTACAGCATCTAGATTTGAAAAAAGACTTACGTATATTATACTGTATACATATTCATACATATACTTATTCCTCATACTATTGTACAAGCATGGCACACACTGTATCTGGAGTGGAGACATCGTTTACAAACTAACAAACAAGTTCATAATGTTTTTCTACAGCATATGACGGCAATTAAAGACAGACTGGAATAGTCATTTAAGCTGAACCTAATTTTAGAATTTTTGTAATCACTCATGAAGAACATATTGTGTCTAAAGCATATAAACACATACAAATAGGTATTCACACAGCATCATGCTAACCATCATCCGGAGCACTCTTACACTCGGAGAAAGGCTACACAGCAAGGGGTTTCGATAAGCCATCAGAAAATTTGCAGCCTGGATCTGATCACAGTTTCAGTGTGAAATCGAGTGCAGTATAATCTGATTGACTTTTGGCAGAACACACAGATGGAAAATTCCTGACTGACAGAGGCACTCTCCAGTGTTCAGCTGTCACATATTCCGTCACGGCTGAGCAACGGTAATGCTCTTTAATCTGTTACAAGGAAATACCAAGCATCTGTTTGAAACATTCAATCTCTTTCAGTCAAGTGGGTGACTGATTCTGTTGTGAAAACGGGTGCTATAGTGTGAGGCTAAGAGCCGTATGGCAACAGGAGAAATCAGAACGATTAGCTCAACATAATCATTAGGTGCGTTTACATGGATAATGGGAATAATAGACCAATTGGAATTTAAACACATCATGTAGCCACTTCAATCGGAACAGTCTGATCCTATCCAGCCCGATTGGAATTAATTTTCAAATAAAACTGTCATAACCTGTTCAATAGGTAAACACTGGAGCAAACCGTTTGAAATAAATAAATACTTTCTGTGCATAGCTGCCCAACTCTCTCTCTCTCACCAGTCTTTACATCAGACACTCATCCACTGGATAAAAGGGTCACTGATCGGCTTGCATTTCACAGTAAAGCATGTAAACATTCATAGATGAGACTGAATTCTTGTTACCAACTAAAATCCAGAAGGTGGGATTTATCAGAAAAGATGGGAAGACTAGCATTAACCTCGAAGTTGGAAAAAAGGTAAAAGGTTATATTCTGATTAAATGCTTTGTGCATCTTATTTGGATCAGAATCTATGTTAAGTAGCAGTTAAGTTGTAATCTTTAATTACAATAATTAAATTGAATTGAACAAATATTGTCCATGTAAACGTAGCTATTGAGAAAGCATTTAATCACAAGCATGCAAACAAGGACAAATGTACAAATATTAATTGTGGCTTAACATTGGTAATAATAATACTAATACAAATATAATAATATTATTATTGGTGGTGGTGGTGCTACTTCACAGCTACAGGATCATTTATTCAATCCTGTACTAACTTTACTTTTTGTGTGGAGTTTCTATGCATGCTCTTCCCATGTCTGAATGGGTTTCCAGGCTCTAGCGGTCTATTGAATAAGTGTGTGAATGTGTGTTTTCTTGGTGCCCTGCACCGGATCGATTTCCCATCCTTGTTTTGTCCTACAGTACCTCACACCCAGTGTTTCCCAGATCATTCTCAAACCTAAGCATGGAAAAGTGAAAAAAACGACTCAATTAATCATATATAATTACCTAAATTATGAATAATAATTGAATTGGATCTCCATATGAGATGCTACATGAGACTAATTTAGTGTCCTCTTCTGCTTGTGTTTGTTAACTGAAATGAGACATATGGACATGCATTCTGTATCCGTTTGCTTCTCACATTATCGAAACATCTGTAACATTTAAACATGTGCATGGTCTAATTATAGACGTTTCCTTAATAAGAAACATAGTTGTTTACAAAAGCAGATACAGTACATGCATCACAGCGAAACACAGCACTGAATCTATAATATGATCTATAATATAGAAGGAAAATGTAAAGTGCATCATACGTTTTTTTTTCTTTTTGTTTGCAGTAAAAGGTTAAAACATATTTTGAACTAATGTAGAGAATGTTTTATCCCACATATGCTTCAATATTGTAAAAACATGAGTCCGTGAAGCCCTTGCTCCTGCCAGGACTGTGCGCTTTGTCTTTATTGAGTAAAAGCAGGATACTTGTCTGGGCAATTTAAAAAAGCAATTTGTTCTTTTTCTCGCTGCTTGCATTTACACGGTTCTGGAGTGTGCACAGGCACAACACTATTGTTACATAAATTACACACGACGCAGATGAAAATGTCAACAAGGACCAGGCACAGTGGGGGAGGCAAGTAGGAGGGTGTCCAGATGAGGATAGATGTCGACACACTCTTACACCCTATTTCACCCAGTCAAAGGATGTTTTACATGCACGCACTCTCTTTCACACACACACACACACACACACACACACACACACACACACACACACACACACACACACACACACACAC
>JAQQZT010000036.1:14948700-14961200 GCA_030068275.1 Clarias platycephalus | reverse complement strand
TGCATGCAGTCCCATTTTCTAGGCCACACATGCTAATAGTGTGCAACCAGCTTGTTGTCATGGTGGTGACATTTAATAGTCAAAAAAACTAAAGAAGGAATTACTTTGATATTCCATTTCTTTTACCTCTTGCAACCTCAGAAGCACTATTGTCAGACATATCCTGCTTCCCTGGGGTGGTGTATCATGCTTTTCTTTTTCATCTATCCATTTTCTGTCCTGGAGTACACTACTGATACTTAATGAATTATATATGACCTAGTGCATTAAGTCCTATATATGTACACACACTGAGCATCCACTTAAGGAAGAACAAGTGACAACTTTGTTTACTCAATGTCAAATATCAGAAAGGGGAGAAAAAGGGATCTTTCTGACTGTGGCCATGGTGTTGGTTTGAGTATTTCAACATACTTACCCATGAACTTTCATACAACTGCAGACTATAATAAATAAATAAATAAATAAATAAATAAATAAATAATACAAAATCAAATTATCAGACATCTTGCAGGTAAAAATTACATGTTGATGGGAGAGGTCAGAGAACACTGGTTTCAACTTATAGTAAGGATATAGTATTCACTCTTTACAACCATGGTGAGCAACAAAAGCATGTTGATGTGGAGGTGCTACAACGGTAGAAGACCACTTTGGGTTCCACTTCTGTCAGCCAAGAACCGGAATGTGAGGACACAGTGTGCCAAGACTGGTCAAGATTGAAAAAGTTATATAAAAAATATATATATATATATATTTTTTTTTTCCAATTCTTTATAAACTGTAAAGTCTGTTTTAGTGCATAAAAAAATCTTATGAGATAAGCAGTTTCTGAAATACTTTTTGTGTACTATATTTTATATTTACTACATTAACTACTGCTACTTATGTACAGTACACAGCTACTTAAGTACAGTACACTGCATTTACAGTATTTCTATATACTGTATATAAAATCCACTTTACAAACAGTATAATAAATACTGTACATACAGGACCAGGGAGACATTATTTCACTTTGCTTTACCTTAAGTTGACATCACAAATCCAAGGTTTGTGCAGTAGCAGCGCTGTTTTATATCCTCACAAAGCCAGGATAAAGACATGCTACAAGACAAGATAACTCATCAGATACTGGGAGCTGATAATGCTGACACAGAGAAAGTGGCAGATGCACCTCTCTCCAAGCCTTTTCCTCCGTCTCAGCAAAGCTCTTTAACTCCTCCAGCCAGTTTCGACCAGGGCAACAATGACGAGCCGGCCATAAAAAAGACACTTAACCTCCATAATGGGCAATCTTTGGGGCTTAAATGTAACCTCTCTCACTCCCACTGTGCAGATTCTCATACTGCGACAGTAAATTCTGCGCCACCAATACATCAGAGCCAATTCCATTATGGGGGGTGGCCATTCAAACAAAGTATTAAAATGTCAGGCACAATGGGGCAGTTTTAGTTTATGTAGTGATTAGTGGTCGTCCTTTATGTCCTCAGAGTGTCAGTGTGTCCTGCTAATCGATGCTGGCACATGCCAATATTTCAAAGACTTTTAACATGCCACAGACTTCTTCATTTTTTTTTTTTTTTTTTATCACAGCTTTTACATGCAGGCCTCGCAATATACCCTTTATCCAGCTACAAAACAGATGTTTGAATCAAAAAGTCGAAAAGTGTCTTACTGAATGCTTCAAACGTTTTTCTCTGACAAAATTGTCCCAAAGACAGTTAATCACCGCGGCGCAGAATATACTTGAATGTGCAGCATGTGATTTTGCCAGCTGAGAAAGGAAAACTAAAAGCTATAACTATAAAATGTACGATAACTGAAAGAAATAATTAGAGCTGTCCTCAGGGAAGGTTTTCGTTTCAGAGCTGCATTAGATTTTAAGGCTGCATTCATCACAGCAGCCTGCCACAGTTGACCATTTTCACATCATTACTTAACTCTTTGTGCATGATGTAGCACGCTGAAGACAGAACAACAGCTTCAATTAAAAGTACACTAAGTGGGGCTTTCTATTGAAAAACTCAATATTAAGTATGCTAAACAGCACATGTAATGTTTTTATATACAGAACAGGAAAAAATGTCTTTCCATCCTTTGCTGGAAAATACAGTAAGTGACTAACAGTTATGCTGTCAACATGCAAATCATTTGTCTCTGAATCATATTTCATTCAGTTTGGCTTTGTTATATTCTATTCATTACCGAATTCTGCTGCTTAAGTAAAAAGAGTATAGGAGAGTTATAGTTAAGTGTGATCCCCTTTCAAAGGTGCTTTAAGGCTCTGATTAAGTCTGCATTTATAACAAAGAAATGACACATCTTAGCCAATAAGGCCTCTGACAAACTAATCAGATTTGTATAGGAGTCAGATGAAGACCAAAGGAGACACAGTTATTATAGCCATTCTTCTTCTTCCTTAGATGGTGACATTTTCTCATCTGCCATTTTCTCCTTGATCTTTTCATAATAACTCTTTTTAACTACATTGGACAAAGGTTCTGTATTGTGACTATGCTCATAAATTAAACACATGTGGTTGCACAGCTGATTAGCGGGGTGCTTTTAGATTGAATTGCTGAGCTAATATTTAAGCTTCTAAAAGAAATTGAGGAAAATAATTTTCTTTATCCTCTTGGGCTGCAGTCCAGCAGGCACTTTTGGAGCCATTAACAATGTTTCACCTGAGTGAGAGCCTTACATGTGCGCTCATTTAGTTGACTCAGTTGTTCAATTACCTAATTAAATGGCAGCAGGTGAAATCAGCATTAACTCATTTAGGTAATTTTGTGACTGCGTTTCTGTGTTTCTATTTCTTCTTATTTTTACGTTGCCTCAATTTTACGTTGTACAAGAACATATTTAGTAAAAAGGCTGGGCAACAGGGTGATAACCCGATACCTGCAATTACTAACCCTGGATTTTGGCGGCTCAGTTTTGCTTCGTCCTCGGTGTGCAAGCATTTTAGTTATTAAGCTTGACTTGTATGGGAAAATACTTTTGGATAATTCAGAAATATATTCCGATATGTCTTTGCTGTTGGATGTACCAGTCAAAATTATAAAAAAAATAATAATTTGACAAGGTTCCTGTGAATGTATAATTATATGAAACATTGTATTAAAAATATCAGTTAATCTTTTGATATGACCTTTGCTTCATATTGTAATGAACATATATACCTGACATTTTACTTTCTTATTTAGAGTTTTTTTTTTTTATTAATTCGTTTATTTATCTTAATTACTTCATATGTTTTGATACTCAGTGTGTGCTTCTGGTTATAAGGTTGTCTAAAAAATAAATGAATACATAAATAAACAAAAAATTGCTCCCTGTGTTGAAGTGTTTTCTGAAACATACTGTATCTGTTTTAAGCAAAGTGACTTTTGCTTAAAACAGACTATGCACGTAACTTGACAATGCTGTGATGCTTTGGAAATGCATTATGGTTCACCTACACTAATCTCCAGTGACTGCTATCCAGTAGAAATTGGGGGCCTTGATTCACTTATTTTTTGAAAAAAATAATAAAAATAAATAAATAATTTGATTGCCATTTGCCCTTTGTATTGGAGAGAGAAAACAGACTTGGTATAGGCTATAATCTAAAACTGTTTATTCATGTGGCATTTGGCTATTACAAAAAAATTGTCTTAAAACTACTGCTGATAAAAATATAATAATAAAAATGTTAATACTGTATAATGAATACTTTGACAAACAACTGCTTTTTCTTCTCTGCTCCCACAAATGATGCGCATATTACAATAGTAAAATATCCAGAAAATATTATTTGTTCCCTGAGAATTCAGACAACAGTGCAAATTGGCTAACACACAAATTATGGCACTTTATGGTAATTCAGACGTGACACAGATATTTTTTCCTTTTCTTTTTACACAAAATGAAGATTACATGAGGCTTAAAATTCGAAAATGGCACTTCATTTATTATTGCTAAACAAATAACATGATATCATACAGATATAATGTAAATTTGATGTTTGAAGTAAGGAGATCAAAGCAAGCAAGCCAGATATGAGAAAAAGTGAGTCTTTACAGTATGTTTTAATATCCCTCCTGTCAGTCATCTAATTGACTCTACTTCAAGGGCACTTCACTTCACTAACCTCCTTACTGCTCACACAGGCTTGCCTTGTATGCCTGTGATATTACAATACTTTGAGTGTTTTTGTTTATTTGAGTGTTTATTTTTTTTTTTTTTGCATTTAATTTTTTATGCTTAAATTTAAAAATATTAAAAGGTTATTTTAATAAACACGCTTGTACTAGTTTCCTCAATGTAAGGGCAGTTAGCTCTTGGTTATACCTGTGGTTGTGAAAGCATTTAGCACTGGGGCAGTTTGTGTTTGAGGAGGTATAAGTCAAGTCAAGTCAATTATAGGCAAGAGATACGTTTTAACTTTGAAAGGGGTTTGCGTTGAACAGACCTTATAAAACGGCATACAAAGCATATTCTTACTAGAATGAAAATGGGTGATAAATGTTATACGTACAGTAGAGTGTAAACAGTATGGGAGATCAGAAGATAAGGGCTAGATAATGTAGATAATATTTACTGCTGGTCATATAGATTGGCTGAGCAAAGGAGAAAACAAATTATTCTAATAGTAATGTATTTTACCTTGTACACAGAGCACCAATTCTATCCTATACTAGTCTGAAACAAATTTTATGTTGATTTGTTATAACTGGATGATGTTCTGTAGAATCTGTAGAAACATTTTATTCACCCATTAGATGAGATGTTATGATGTCTCCCTCCTGGATAAATGTCCCCTTTAAGGTAACAGTAACAGTGCTTATTTTGTCTTCTACGCACACTAGACAGTTTGGGACCATTACTATTACTTTCAAGATGACTACCACCTTCTATAAAACACAAACAAATACAGCAAAAATCAAATATACTATGCATCCTACATGAACCCTAAGGACTATGATTCAATATTTTGTGTTTTTCTTCTACTGATACATTTTTTGACATATCATCTTATAGTTATCTTTTGCCAAGCAAGTTATCTAGATAAAACGTTATTCTCAAGAAACTGCTCATGAACCTAGTTCACAGTTCACAGTGGACTGAAAGATTGCCAAGAGCTCCTTCAAAGTCACTTCAGTTTAGTGAGTAATCAACAATATAGTACAAAACAGGTTTTAACAACCCATACATAAATATTGGAGCATGACGGCAATATTACATCTTCACCATGTTAAGACTGGAAGGTCAAAACGGTATGCATTTATCTTTTCTTATACCATTTTTCATATTTTTGATATTTTAGCTTGTTTACTCCCATGTTTACAAGGACAATATTTCTTTAATCCAAATGAAATAATTTTGATTGGAGATTCGAACTTAAGCATTTACATCTACAGTATGCTAATCTGATAAGATGAGTGTTTACATGGTCTAAGTATTGAATCAGAATATAACTTTTTTTATGTGCACAAAGTGATTCTGCCCACTGTGAAGCTTTTAATATTTGAGGTTAGGTTATGCTTCTCATTTTCCCCCATGAATCCTACCTTCTGTGTTATGATTTGTTACAAGAATACTGATTGGTTAGGTGGTACTCGGTAATCGGCCAATCAGTCCCCTTCTTCCACCACAAACACAAGAGATAAAAGTCCAAAGACTGGGTTTTTGAGTGTTGAACTTACATCACAAAATGTTACTACCACATGGTAATATGTGCAAAAAGAATATATTTATTCTAACAACAGAGAAACCATCAAATCAAGTGTTTACATGGGCAATATTTACCTACTGAAAGGATTATCAAAGGTTTGCAACGGCCCTTTCGATTCATTCTGATCAGTTCGGATTGGCACAGTATTTGCAGTAAATGTCTGGTGTTTATAAGAATTACGAGGTTATATGTATTTCAAAATATGCAAAGCACCACATTTTGACACATTTTTGTGTCAAAACATTCATATACCCTCTTAAGATGCAGTTTTCATTGAAATCCCTGTTAAAGTGGTAAATTTCAAGCTCAAAGTTACATTTTCTTTCTTTTAAAGTCGACATAAGAAGTGTGCTGTTGCACACTAACATTAGCATTCATTAATTCCTGGCTATGCAAGTAAATGTATTTATGAGGATGAAAAAAGCAACATCATTTCTATTTTCCTTGCATAAGTGTTTCATTTTCAGCTCATGAACTTAAGTTATGCATTTGTTTTCACCTTTTTCCCACCTAAGTCTCTCCCCTTATCACACAACTGCACACTCATCCTGGGCTTGAAGGTGCCTGAAGTGTGGGGAAGCAAATCATGCATCACATGCATTGCCCAGCACCTCAATGCTAATCACAATACTAATCCCTCTGTGGCCTACATGGGTACTGAATTTAATCTAAAAAATAAAAATAAAAAAAAACCAGACAGCAGGGCCAAAGTTTTTAAGGCTTTAGTAGTATACCATACATTTCTCTATAAACTTCCATTGTACAGTACACTTCATGAAGCTGTTAAGTATAACTCAGAGCAAATCTATCTTTAACCAGATTAACATGAGTGTATGGATTCCATCTGAGCATAATGGGGGTGTAAACACGGTAACTATGTCTTGCTTAGGTTACTGAACCTCATTTCTTCGAATGTTTAGCCCATACATTTTAAAGAGAAACAAAGAGTACTTTTAACTCAGCTTCGTGTCTTCGTCTTAATAGCTAATCAAACTGAATCACTGCACTTGTTCTGCATAAATGAGTGCATCTCTAAGATAGCAAACATCATCAAAAATGCTCTACTTTAAAAGAAAGAAAAAAATTACAAAACAGACTTAAGCAGCGCAGCATCACACGCACGGTTCAGAGGTGCACTTAGCTATCAGTGCCATGCTGGTGAAATGGCTATTTACAGTAATGAGCTATTTTCTCTATAGCACCTGAAAACAGTTAGTGTTTAAACTCAGAGACATTACTAATTAGCAGCAAAGCAGATTCACTCTGCACTTCAATGGCCTTGAGTAAGCACCTCCAGCTAAGCTAGCATAATTGCCTCATGCGCATTCAATATCAGAACACTTTATGTACAAGAGCTGTCAGTCATTTCTGAGCACTGATGTTCTGCATTAGCATTTAGAATGACACACTCCTTACTGCAAGAGCTGTACCTGAAATACAGCTGCATGTGTGAGTGTATATGCATGCGCGCGCGCGCACGCATGCACACACACACACACACACACACACACAGAATATTCTCTTCTTCTATCACTTGCATCATTGATCAATTTTATTGGATGATTAATCTTCATTAAGCCTTATGCTGCTGTTCTGATCTAGTACCGTGTGCTAAGGATTAAACGCTAACAGCCCCGACAAGTTCAGCAGGAGCCCTAAGCTGCATCTCTGCATGTCGACAGAAGTTGCCAGATGGTCTCCGATAGTGGACACAAAGTCCTTTGTGGTCAAAATCAATCACTTCAACACTTAGTTTTGTCTATGGAATGGCAAAGGAGGATTCACAAGGGAGGTTCAGTGAAAGTTTAGCACAGACCAGGAAAGCAGCTAGTCACATTGTTTGAACCTCTCTTTCCTTCCTTTTTTGACAGAGTGTGAGGTCAGATACAGTGAAAGCACAGATCTTATTCAGTAACAGACTGTAAACCTTCTCACCTGTCATGCAGCATTAGTAAAGCAGCTTAGAACCCGCAGGGAAGTTCCACAGAAAGGGCAAGCAGTCACACTTCGAGGATGAGAAAATCTATAGTAAGACACTTTTGAAAATATTTTGCTACTGACAATGTCTCTCCATCACACCCAAGTCCTTGAACTTGCATTGCCCAGTCATGCACTGCATGGCTTGAAATATGTCAGCTTATACTGTAGAGTTTGCTGGCAAACATAAACAATTCCCCAGAGCAGAAGCCATCAGCCTATTAATTTGGCCCCCTGAATTTAAAATTGGTTCTAAATAGATATCATTGTGGTTCATAAATAGATAAGTAATAAATAAATAAATAATTTGCATTACAATTATTGGCACACCTAATATTCTTTTAATAAAATGCAACGAAAGCAAGTTTTAGATTCACTTTTGCTTTTTTACGTTGATCTAAAAACTTCCTGTTTCAAATATACAGTGACAACTGAAATCTCCTAATCATTCATTAACATGCGTAAGATTAGCAAATACTGAAAAAGACACAATGACACAAAAGTGTGCTGATTTTTATACAGTAAATAAGGAAATGGCCTGAAATTTGTTAAATCCTCTGCCAATATTAAGAAGTGCATAACAACCTCAGCTGTAATAAACTGGCCTAGAAGAGGCTGCAAGCATATTTAGCCCCTGAACACAATGAACTACAGACAATTAAATGCACCACATGGTGAACATTTTTACAAAATCTTCTAGAAGGAAATTTTCAGCAGATTGTACAGTAGCTTTTTTTTTAACATTCATAAAGGGGGAAAAGAGAGTTATTTTGTGTTTTTTAATAAAAAAAGGGTAGTTCCCTAGAAATAACTATTATTCTGCATATTCTATATTCTCTATACATAATTATAGATTCATGATGTATAATGTAGATCTTTATATAGTATATCCGCATATTATGTATATACAGTACATTTGTACCCCCCCTCCCCCCCCTCTCTCGCTATACAATTCCAGGCACACCTTCTCATTCAGTGTTTTTTTTATTTTTTATGTTTTCAACATTGTATATTAATAATGAAGACATATGTCTATATATTTCTTCCATATCACAAATATGGAATTATGTAGTCAACAAGAATATGTTGAATAACCCACAATATGTTTTATATTTTTAATTCTTTAAATCAGTAACCTAGAATGGTTTTCCACCAATCTTGTACTGTAGAAGTTTCCAGAGGTGTACTTGTTGGCTGCTTTTTCTTCACTTTCTGGTCTAACTCATCCTAAACCATCTCCGAAACATCTCCATCCTAAATCATGGAATTTAGATAAGGTGATTGTGGAGGCAAGGTCATCTCCTTCTTATACAAATAGCTCTTAAATAACCTAAAGGTGTATTTGGAGTTGGTTTCCTGTTGGATAACAAATGATGGTCCCACTAAGAGCAAACCAGATGCTACAGTATGATAACCATGCTGGTTGAGTGTGCTCTCAATTTTGTGATCAACAGTGTCCCCAGCAAAGCACCCACACCATCACACCTCCTCCTCCATGCTTCACAGTGGGAATGACAAATTCAGGAATTGTTTTTGATAGTCTAACAAAGTGTAAGGTGTTATGTCTAACAAAGTGTTAAGTGTTATGGGTGCTAGGCAAGCATTTTTTAAATTTATTTTGTGTCCAAGTGTATTGACTGTTCTTTAGTAACTGTACTGCAACAACGGTCCCCTTAAAGAAAAAAAAAAGGTTAAAAGGCTGTAGCAGCCTTAACAACAATGCAATGTTACATTTCTGCAAAATCCCCAAAAGGAGGCAAAAGCAAGTGTTATTTGAGAGGTTCCTTGTTAAAGAAGTTTGCCGTGATTCCGCTAGTTTGTGTGTGCGAGTGTGTGTGTGAAAGTCGTCCTACACAGAACGCCCCCACCTCCTTTCCTCTCTCGTCTCACTCCAGGAATAATTATTTTCAAAGGAAAAGTGCAGGTTACTTAATTTTAGTTTTAATTAATATTTTGTGTTAATTATTTTTATATGGATATTTTTGGGTTGTGGAACGAATCATCTGAGTTTCCATTATTTCTTATGGGGAAATTTACTTTGATATTTGGATTACAAGCACACTTCCTGAACAAATTATGTTCTCAATCCAAATTTTAACCATATATATTATAAAATACTCAGATTTACTTGTATTATGTGCAACGTTGGAACAAAGAAATGCATGACAAACTGGTTAGAGGAAACATTGTGCAGCCTTATAATATCTCAAACATTAATGTTACAATAAAATCTCTGGAATTGAACTGGCATTGCATGCAGGGGCTATTAGTTATTAGTTAGGCCTGATCCTCAGATCCTAAAACTAACAACCTAGAGAGTTAGCCACCTAAGCTACCACTCTCACATCCTTCATATAATGTATTCTTGTAAAAATAGTTCCCCTTTAACATAGCTTGAGGATTTTTATAATGAAACTTGCCATTCAGCCCACCTCAGTCATCTTATTATCTGTGTTAAACATGCCATTATCACACACAGCCAGGTAACTGCAATTATGAGAAGCCAATTTTGGTCATATGATTAATTTGCGTTGAAAAAAAAAGAGTTAGTCTAGAAAATTTCTAGATTAATCACATGCATTAACATGTTCATATTGACAGCCCTAACATATAATATCATAATATGCCAAAAAAAAAAAGATTTTATTCATGTCTAGTAACTATATATATATATATATATATTAGAATTAATATATAATTTTCTAATTTAAAATCTGACATTTAAAGATATACAGTATAGATTAGCCCAAATCCCCGGTGTTTGTATATGTATTTTTAATATCATGATGATGTTTGCCTGGAGGGTGGGAGAATAAAATTACGCAAGGGTGGGAGAGTAAAGAATATCAAGTAAAATTTCATCTCAGGTGCAAAAGTAAAGAGCATCAAGGCTGTCAAGGCAATCTCTAGCCATGAGGAACAGTGAGTCACCTTCTCAACTATAACACCTGTTTGCTGTTATCCTTTTGCCCTGCCAATTATGATTAAGGGCTTTGCTGGGAAA
Organism: Clarias platycephalus; assembly: GCA_030068275.1. Classification (NCBI taxonomy): domain Eukaryota; kingdom Metazoa; phylum Chordata; class Actinopteri; order Siluriformes; family Clariidae; genus Clarias; species Clarias platycephalus. The sequence continues at coordinate 14,950,500 of JAQQZT010000036.1, read as the reverse complement.
TTTCTCTCTCCTCTTTCCTCACCGTCTGCTCGCCTATCTGTCACTCCCACCATTGTCCAGCAACAGATGAGTGCTGTGTCGAGCAACCGAAGAGCTGATGCTCTGTAAATCTGAAGAGACATGAATGCTTAGGGGCAAGGAACCCAGCATTTTGAGTGTCCCTGTAGGCCTGCACTCACAGAGAGAGGTTCATGAATGATGACCTGCTTTCTGTGAAGCCCCAATACCCTAGCATTACTGTTCTCACACTCAGATACTTGGTTAATCCATCAGGTGAGAGATATGTGGGCTGCTCACTCCACCAAGCCAGAAAACAAGAGCCAAACTCCTTTCTGTTAATTTTGGACCAAATGTTGTGTGTCCACGCTGTAAATAAGCCATCATGGAGCTTTTGGTTTAACAGAAAATACAGCTTTACACAAGGTTCTGATCAAATCAAGCTGAGATAGATGTGATTATCAAGTCTGAATTCTGATAAAACTTTAACAGACAGTAAGTTGTAATGCGTCTAAGTAGAAAGTATAATGATTCAAGTTGTTTTGTACATGGAAAGTGGCCTATTAAAAATTTTAACAGAAAAAACATTTGCCTGCAACATATTTTCACCACCCTTTATACATGAATTATTAATATTTTGTCATAAAATTACACACTGTGCAATATTTTTACCATTTCTTTTTTTTGTTAATTTGTTTTGCCCACTTTATGAAAAGGTTTTGTAAAGTAGATATTCTGGCCTCACAAACTGAAACTTTGGTGAAAATTTGGACACAAATGGTCAAAAAGTCAAATGATAACTTAATCTTATACAAACCTAATACATGAAAGGGACAATGTTCCATACTGCATGCAAATACAGAAGTAAAGTGATTTATTCCATATAGATGTTATTCAAATAGCAGAGTGGTAGTGTCGAGCTTCGTTATATGTTGGTCCAGAATGTAACCTACAGAGCATTTGAGTAAGAATTTTATACAGTGGAACCTTGGATTACGAGCATAATTCGTTCCGGAAGCGGGGTCGTATTCCAAAACACTCATAAACCAAATTTAATTTTCCCATAAGAAATCATGGAAACTCAAATTATTCGTTCTACAACCCAAAAAACATACATACAAATAATTAATACAAAATACAAAGTAAAAATAAAACAAATTAACCTGCACTTTACATTTAAAAAAAGTTAAAAATAAATCCCGACAGATAAGTGTTTCCGTTTGTGCACGCAGGCGCTGTGTGTGTTCAGAGAGTGTCCGTCTGTATCTGTGTGTGAAGCCGAGAGGAGGAGGGGGTGGAAGGGGGGCTGTGGTGAGAGAGTGTGTGTGTGTGTGTGTGTGTTGCTGTGAGTGAAGAAGCATACAGTGAAGAAGCTTATTTTTAAGCATACATTACACACACACACATTAAGAAGCTTGAGAAATTTGCTAGGAACATCGCTAGTCACACTTGTCCGAGCGCCTACTAATGGAATCACTGCTGTAAAGTAAAAAAAACAAACAAAAAAAAAAAAAACACAAATGAACCGGCACTTTACCTTTGAAAAGAATCTTTTCAAAAGTAAAGTGCAGGTTAATTAAAAAAAAATTTTTTTGTTACTTTACAGCACTGATTCCGTTATTAAGCACACATGCGTGCTGTACAAACACCCTTACAAACACAAAATAAAATATGTTTCACACACACACATGGTCACAGTGTTATAGTAAACAGTACATGCATGCATGGATGTTGATTATACCAGTAAGAGACGGGCACTAAGACCCAGCAGGGGAGACGATTACCCACAATTCTGCAGCGCAA
>JAQQZT010000036.1:14928158-14939478 GCA_030068275.1 Clarias platycephalus | reverse complement strand
GTGTGTGTGTGTGTGTGTGTGTGTGTGTGTGTGTGTGTGTGTGTGTGTGTGTGTGTGTGTGTGTGTGTGTGTCATTAACTTCCAGAGAGCGATTAGTAAACCTGATGAAGAAATGATAACAGGAACTAAATTTTCTCCTAGGTATTCCAAGATTTTACATGCAATTGAAGTATTTTCTTTTCTACATCTACTGATATTTTTGGATTTTCTTCTAGAACACATTTACTCAACAACAACCATTTACTCAAAATAAGTAAGAAAAAAAACATCTAGTGAGCAGAAGTCCGGCGGATAGAAATGACTTGCTGATGAAAGAGATCAACAGGGAATAGCCAGTATGGTTTGAGCTGGCGGAAAGGGTACAGAAACTCATAAACCTACTGTGTACAATTGTGATAAGCAGAAAAAAATCTCAGAATGCATGGGACATCAAACCATAAGGTGGGTGGGCTACAAGAGCAGAATACCATGTCAGATTTCAGTTCTATCAGCCAAGAACAGAAAGCTCCGTCTGCAGTGGACACAGGCTCACCAAAATCTGGACAGTTGAAGACTGGAAAACATTGTCTGTTCTGAAAAATCTCAATTTCCGTTGATGCACACAGATAGTAGGGTCAGAATTTGGCATCAACGGCATAAAAATCCCCCAAATCTGCCAAAATCTGGACAGTTAAAGACTGGAAAAACATTGTCTGTTGTGATAAATCTCAATTTCTGTTTCTGTTGAGGCACACAGATAGTAGGGTCAGAAATTGGCATCAACACCATAAATCCATTAATACAACCTGCCTTGTCAACAGTCCAGGCTGGTGGAGGTGCTGAAATGCTGTGGGGGCTGTTTTTGGCACAATTTGGGTCCATTTAATTTTATTCAGTCATTGCTTGAATGCCAAAGCCTTTTTGAATATTGTTGCTAACAATGTGCATCCCTTTATGCCCAGAAGTCATCTGTCTTCCAATGGTTATTTCCAATGGGTAGTAATACACCATGTCACAAAGCAAAAAGCATCTCAATCTGGTTTATGAACATGACAATAAGATCAGTGCACCTAAAAAATTTGCAAGAACTGAACGATGGTGTCAATATGGACCAGAATCCAAAATCCATGCCATGAAGAACTGTAGTGCAAAAATGGAATTAAAAAAACCAGGCCAGTAAAATAAATAAAGAATAAATTTTCTATTTCTCATTCGCTACCTGATCGGCCTTTGTTTCTCAGCCCTCCGCGTTGTCTCACACATCCTCCCACCCCATAATCCCTCTGCCTCCCTTTGATTTCCCTTTCTCTCTTATCCTTGACGAGTTTTTTTTCTCTCCTTCCTCTTTGGTACTGTGCTCTAAATCAGGGTTGTAAAGAGTGTTAGAAGACCTGCTGTGACAGACACACACACACATACAGAGAGAGAGAAGGAGAGAGAGAGAGAGAGAGAGAGAGAGAGAGAGAGAGAGAGAGAGAATGAGAATGAGAATGAGAGAGAGAGAGCATCGCCATCCTACATTATTAATCCTGTTTGTTTGTGTGCCTTTTCCACTCATTAAATAGCCAGGCTGGGGATGAGAGCTGGAACCCTCAAGCCATTGTGTATTTTTCTCCCTACCTCCCTCCATATCATTCTCCATCTGTCTCTCTATCTGTCTCCTTCTCTCTATCTCTCTCTCTGTCGCCAATTAGGCTGCAGAGTGGAGGCCAGCAGACAGCACCTGCCTGTGAGAGCAAGCTGAGCAGATGAGAGGAAGAGCTTATGACTAAACCTAATACCCAGATGGAGGGGTGGGAGAAAGGATGAGGTGAACATGGACAGAACATCTGCGCGTCTCTGGCATTAGGGTGTACATTCGCATCTGTGTATGGGTGTGCTCGAAAAGGAAGGCATACATAATAAATGACAAAGTAAATTATAAGTGACTTCTATGAAAAGACGATTTGTAATCATACAGTTAGGTGTTACAAGACAACATTACAGCACTGCCTCCTTTCTAAAAGTGCCTTGCCAATATTATGAGACTATAATATGATGTGTGTGACAAATAACAAAACATGACAACAATTTAGTTCACTGAATGATTTACAATGATTTACTTCTTTATTTGGGAAAGGAAACAATAAGCAGCAACTTATTAAAGGCATTTAATTTAGTGTTAAAACGTATGCTAATGTTAAGCTGTGTGCAAAGATTTCCTCCCCTAAGACAGAAGAAAAGGAAGAAATCTATTCTATACCAACAAAACATTTAGTATAGTAGGTTTCACAAATATGCTTTCATTATCTGGGGAACAGACATGGCCAAACAGCATATGTAAAGTTATAAATAATGCATCCAACAGAATGTGACACAAATATACTCTAATGATATTTATAGCCAGCCTTTACTTTGGCCTCTAACAGATTCTGAATCCTCTCATTTATAATCTTCTTCCCCATTTTCCTGACTAATCTTTCACTATTTTCTGCCCTAATTTTCACAGATTGTTTGGTTAATCTTAGCTCGATCTCCTTGACATTCTGTTCTAGCTGAGCCAGATGCGACTCCCTTCTGCAATCAGGTACTGTATAGTCAGACAGAATAATGGACCAACTTTTGTGGTGATGATTTTGTGGATTCCTACTTGCTACAATGTACAACATTTCATAGTTCACTCCTTTAAATGTTTGATAAGATATACATTTCCCTTTTTCTCCCCAGAAACCGTGAAAAATACACATTTTTACGTGCAACTGTAAGAGTAATTTTTTTTTTTATTCTTTTGACGCACTGATTACAGAATTCAGTGTGAAATAAATAATTCCCGAATATGTTTCCAACAGCATATCTTACCAATCACTATAATTCATGTATTTTATTACATGGAAATTGTCCCAGCTACAATCACAAACTATAGCACGACGCTTCATTATAGAAATATATCAACATGTAATTTCATGTTACAGATTAAATAACATAGATTTTTTTTCACAAACAGTTCTACACGATGTATGATTCCCACAGACAACTAAACAATCCAAGTATTCATGGTCTAAACAAAATCAAGTACAACTAAATTGTCTAAACTATTTTGTAACAAGAGATTACAAACAGTGTTGGACAAATGCTCCAGTGCCTTGGCCAGTTGTGATTGCTGAGAAAGTGACAAGGCTACACATATAACAACATACTGTATGAGGAACTACTTAGTGCACTGACTGTTACAGAGTAAAGAAAGATATAGCTCCAAAAAATAGCTGAATATTACATTACAGTACAGTACCAGCACCTTGGGGTCAAATGCCACCAGTGTTAATATTCTCCCTCAGGACATGGTTCTCAACAAGGCATTCAAAGTTTGTGACAATACAATAAAGAACTTCAGGGATATTGTTGTGAGGAATTCCTCCGAATAATTTCTCTGATTAATATTTTTGTAGTAAAAGATTTGTTGTTGTTAGTCTTTCGGCTGCTCCCGGCAAGGGGTCGCCACAGCGGAATACCCAGTCCGCACAACAACTTGGCAGAGGTTTTACGCCGGATGCCCTTCCTGACGCAACCCTCCCATTTTTATCCGGGCTTGGGACCGGCACTGCATCCAGTGGCTGGGGGGTTTGGGCACTGGCTGGGAATCGAACCTGGGCCTTCCGCATGGCAGGCGAAACACCTAACACTGAGCCACCAGTGCCTGTAGTAAAAGATTTGTAATTATTCATAATGTAGAAGCATAGTGTTGAGCACTATGTCCTCGCCCCTGCTTGGGTTAAATCGCACCTTCGGGGCTGTTTACATGTCCTCCTTGTGCTTGGTGGGATTCCTCAGAGTAGAGATTGGCATTTACAAATTGCCCATAGTGAATGTGTGTGCGTGCGTGTGTGTGTGTGTGTGTGTGTGTGTGTGTGTGTGTGTGTGTGTGTGCACTCTGATGAATTTGCACCCTGTCCAGGGAGTCACCTGTCTCGTGCCACAAGTCCCCTGGGATAGGCTCCAGGCCTCCTGCGACCTTTTACAGGATAAGCGGTATAGAGAGTAAATGAGAGAGAGAGAGAGAGAGAGAGAGAGAGAGAGAGGCTAATGAAAGTCAAAAGTTTGCATCGTTATTATCAAAATGTATCTTGAACTTTGACCACATGGTGGCGCTAGATGCATTGAAGGGCAGAGGACAAAAATAGTTAAATGACTATTAGCAGTATGCCCAATCAATGTCTAAATTTAACATTTTATCATATGGTTCTTGAGACTGTGATAAGATATTTCATAGGATAATAAATAGAACCCCATCAATATTGTTCCAGCACCTTTTGTGCTTGACCACGTTCACCCCAGAGATATGCTATGTTCTCTCCTCCCATAAAAACAGATATTAAATGACTCATTCCAAAAACGAACTTTAATATATATGTCATGTTGGATGTCCTTAGCTTCTAATTGTGAAATTATGTAAATACTAGATCTATTACAGCTTAAGTCCAGATTAGCTCTGATATAAAACTTTTGCTCAGTGCAGACCTCAGCTGCTCTTATAATTCATACCACAATCTTAAAAGGAGTCTGAAAAAAGGATTAACATGCTTTTCTCCGGAAGGTGATGTTAGTGAGCAGCTTTAGCTCAGGCCCAAACATGTATTACACAAAAGAGTTTAGCGTGTGGGATGATAAAATAGAAATGTCATTAAGTGAGAGTTGAAAGCAAATCAGTATTTATTTATTCTGGTCTCGAGTCACCCACAGTCTAAATGAAAAAATATCAAGACTTTGAAGCTGATTAGATCTGATGAGATTACCATGGGAATATGCTAAGGTTGCATGTTGATAATAATCACTCTGACATGTGTGTGCTGTGTGCATCGGCAGAAAAATTTAATTTCACACTCTTCAAGCTCATCAAACAGACAATGTGTGTATCCTGACTTTGATGTCATAGACATAGATAAGACGTTACATAAGGATTGCTGTACAAAATTTATTTTACAAATGAGAGAAACTCGTAAACCAAAGCTTGCCAAAAAAAATTAAAAAATAAAAAACCCTGCTAATAAATCTGGCCCTCACATAGTGTTAGCCCAATTCTGCCTCTCAAACTGCACCCCACTGTAGATGCAGCTATGAAAGTAGTTGTACATGACACTGTGGGAAAATAGCATAAACACTCAGACCTGATATCCACAGTATCAGGAGGGCTGCATAAATATCTAGCAAGTCTCTGGGTAGCTCTAACCTTTCCATTATTGATCCTATTCCATAACCAGCACAAATGTGTGTCCTTTTCTAACTACCTAAGTGGAATGTAATCAAACATTAGGAGGTAGCAGCAGCCAAAATCCTGACAATTACACAGAGAAAGAGAGAGAGAGAGAGAGAGAGAGAGAGAGAGAGAGATTAAATATATAGAATCTAAAATGAGAGCGAAAGTAACAGAAAAAAGATACTTGTTTACACCTGGGTCCTGCTGTGGACTAGATTCAGTCGATGAATACAGAGGACAGTGTTTATAAAATGAAGTGGTGCAGGCTCATTTGTAAGCCTTTCGCATTAGTACACATACCGAGGAGCGACGCATGCATACCGGGAGAGTGAAAATGGCACAAAACCATTAACAAAACACACTTTTTATTGTCACTGTCTCTGTTGTCATGACCTAACACATACGGATGTGCTCATATCTCAAAATCCCATGGACAATCTGCATGCTAGGGAGTTTATCAAATGTACTGTCAAGGTATGCAGCTGACACAACAAATATAATTGCAAATTACCCTCAATCTAGCAGAACATAAAAAAAAACGACATTTAAATGCAGGTTTTAAACTTTATCCAGGAGTATTTCTCCAACAGAATTTGTAACTAGTGATGACTCATTTTTATTTTGCACCACAGAATGAAATATCCTAAACGATGTTTAAAAAAAAGTCTTGAATAGTTAACGTACCCAGATTATTTTCAGGTCAAACTAAGTTCACGAGCACATTAAAAAGGCTTCTTCATATGACAATCATCAAAAAAACGTCTAAAATGTCATAACTTCCATAGCATATATACGACAAATGCACCAAATGATATTATGGCTACAACTTCCAAATGCAAGAGAAGTAATTTACGTTCGCCAGGCTAATGTAGATATCACCGCTGCACAACAGTCTTATCACGGGTTCATCCTGTGAATGCTTATTTGCCACATGCTGTTAAGACTCTGTCACTGCCTCTGGCGTGCCTTTACGAAGCGGCTCAGATCTGCATAGCATAAAGTTTTATGGCAATGGATTTGCCCTTGATGCATGTATTGTGTCCGTTAAAAATATTAAGCGCATATACGAGGAAGGAGAAGCCAGCAGCAAGTTGTAAATGAACCCCAGAGATTCCATCTGTGCTGAATTGTTCTGCATAAAATAAAGATTCACATACTACAAAAGATCCATCAGAGCCTTAAAGGCTTCTCCTATTGTAGTGATATTGAGTAAAAACCAGTGTAATAAGCAATACAAATTAGATAACTCTGGCAAGCCATTAGCTATCAATTTGAAATAAGATGTGATGTAGGTGTTCTGTATTTTCTGTCTGAAATCCATTATGATGTGAGCTGAACAGTGTGGGCTGTTTTGTTTTGTAGAGACATATCCCTACCACTGCATCGGCCCCGGTACCGATGTCTGCACTGGCGTTTTTTTTCAGCGAGGTGTTTGCTGATGGGTGTAATGTTTGATGTTAAGATTGAATCCCACTGCTTCACACTCCAGAGCTGAGCTGTGATGGGGAAAATAGGGACAGCAGTGTGTTTATCGTATAAGTAATGAATGCCAGACGGCAAATATGTTAAGAGTTTCAGGTATTGTGTAAATAAAATTAAAGAAAACTTTAAATTGGTTTGCACTCTCACTGAGCAGAGTGACTATTCCTAAGATGATGCATCAAGGGAAAGCAAAACTCTGTGTCTAAATCTAAGCATGGGTTATGATCTACAAAATATTCACATGATTATTGAATGATTATAAACATGATACCATTAATTATAAATGTATTAGCTTGAAAATATGACAAAACTTTTGAAAGACACTGAGAGGATATCTTACCTATTTACAAGGCATTGAAAAACTCAAACAACACGTACTAAAAATAATTCAAAAAGCATAAAAAAGTACAGTTCACCTGTCCTATGCGGCTTCCTTTCATAAAGCTCTTTGGTGTACACTAAAGTGCCGTTAAACAAGCATAAATCTTTCTGCATTTCAGTTTTAACAAACAGGCACTGGATTCTCATTTAGGTGATAATTAATTGCATTAAGCTTTAATTAATGAACAGAAATCTCAGTTGGAGGGCAGAGCCCTGAGATTTGAACGAATGCTTTAATCAGAAGCAAAGTGGATCATGGGGAGAGGGAAAGAGAAAGTGATGTTTACTAATGGAGAAGAGAGAGCTGCCGTTCCACATCAGCTGCGGCGCTCCTACCTCAGTCGCGAATATTGAAATGCATCTACTGCACTGCTGGAGAAACGAACAGTGACATAAAGGGACTCAAAATAGGATTTTATAGGACACACTCAAATACATCTACCATATAATTACAAGGATAAAGTAAGCAAAACACTAAATTACAATATTAAATTTTTTTTAATTAGTTAAAAGGCATCTTGTTTATTTATTTACTTATTTAGTTTAAGTAACTGTCGTTGATAGGTAAAGAATTTGTTGAAATAGTTAAAAGGTTAAAGCTAAAATAAGCTGATCAGCATCTGGCACCATTTTTTGAGTAGGTAAAATTGATGAATGAATAAAAATCCTGCTGCATGCTGTGACATATTCTGACACATAACTGCTCATAACTTCCCTTCTCCTCATCATTTTGATTTAATTTATGGCACAGGTTTAACTTCGGGCAAATACCAAAGCACTGGCAAAGGTTCATTAAATTCTGTCCAGTCAGTTTTGCATTATGCTGTGACAAAATCTGGCTGGACAGATAGACAGGAATTTTTCTGAGACTGGTTTTGTGTCCTCCAATGTAGGAAACATATAAATGTATGCTGTATCATTTAAAGAGCAAGTTCTGACCAATGTACAGACTAAACTTTTTAAAAATAATTTATATAGAAGCATTAAGGCTATGATTCTGGTTATTTTGCTCTTAGGATCCATATACAGTATGAAAGTTTTTAGAGCACCTTGATATGTTTAATAATTTATGATTTCATAACCTCTTAATCAGAATACTGTAATATGTAACATACTGTATCTTTACACTAGTTTGAAATGTTTTTGATATGCAAAGCTCCAGACTTCTTCACCACTGAGAACAGAAGCAAACTAACAAAAACATAAAATTTTAACTGACATTGATTCTCAATTGTTGATGATTCTCAAAAATATGGATTCGGGGTGTAAACAATAACCATATGACCCCATGCAAACATCATGAAGTGAGCTGCAAATCTGACAGATGTAAAAAGATATGAGCTGATTTTAATATCACACAAAAAACATTGCCCAGTCCAGCTAAACTTTAACATTATTCACTCGGTGTTAATCAACCAAATAAAGAAATAAATGCATTTGTCTCACAATGAATAATAAATGGTACATATACATTTATCAATTTTCACCCAGAGTGGTTTATGAGCTGTTATCTGCTAAAAAACACCAAACAGCCATGACTATTTATTTAACCAGCCATTAATATTTTTTGCTTTCAGTGGCGAAGCTGAGATGAAACACCACTCACAGACACCTCACATTATTTAAGTATTTTTTTTTAATCACTTGCAGGAAGTTTAAATTATTGGCCTGGATGAAGGAGAAATAATTTCAATATCTATAATTGGTTAAAAACTATCCAAAGCATTATTAAAGAACAGTGCTGAAACAACAACTTCTCAGAAGAAAGATGGTCAGGAAAAAAACAATGACTGTGATTGGGGATCATTATGGCTTAGTAGTAGAAATAATGTTTAAATAGGAAAAGTAAGAGCATTTCCACACAAACAATGTGATGAAAAATCAGATAATTGGGACTAAACAGCTATGTGATCATAACAGCAATAAAAAATGTAATTTGGCCTGATGAGTCCAGGTTTACTCTATCCCAGAGCAATGGAAGTGTCAGGGTAGGAATTAAAGCTTATGACCTGATGCACCCATCATGCAGACCCATAGCAAAATTTTGTTGCTCAGAATGAGCTTTTTCTTGTCTCATGAGCTCGACTTTGTCTTTTCTAAGAAAAAGACAAGAAACATTTGAGAAATCTGAGATGTACATGAGAAACAGAACTGCATTTGAAGGAGAAGCAAATGAGCCATATATAAGATCATAATGAGATTAAAATGAGAGATAAATGAGATGCATGAAACAAATTAGAAATATTATAGTTTTATTGAACATATCAAAAATCCTCAGTTGACAGCATACAGTGTAATAAATGTACAATTCACACAATATAACAGACACCAGCAAAATGTGGCCAATCAAGACACTAAATGATACAAAATGTAACACAACCTGACAAAGATACTGTATAACAGTAAGTGTAACACTGCTCAACTCAAAGTATGATTTATACAGGAGTTACACAAAGGCCACAGCGTTGTGACAATCTTCCAGTGAAAATAATCAGTCAAAAAGGAGATGAAAATTTTTTAAGGAAAATTGGTTGCTTTCTGTACAGTATGCAAGAGCTACAAGAACAGGCCAATGCCAGGAAAAGTTCTCTCACTGGCTACATCAGTCTTCTCTTGTGGTGGATGTCGAACAAGTTTGTCCAAAGTCTGCAACTCCAGAAGTTGCTTAGTATCTAATGGAACACAAATATATATTAAAACATTTTTTACCTAAACACTATTCAGCTACTCCATTCCTAACTTTCTGAAGGTTGAGAGATTGAGCTCATGGGCTGGTGCTTACCTGACTGATGATGTGATGCTGATGGAAACTCTGGAACATTCTCCTGCATTCTTGGTCTCCTGAGGTGGCATGCTTCTGAAAAGAACCCAGTTAAAGTAGAATGTATATAATTATCCACAAACAAACATATTGGTCTTAATTTATAAAATATACAGTAATTAACCGATGTCTCTAAAGTTACATGTTCTGGTAACTACTGTTAAACACTGAATACTCTATAATAAAATTACTGGTTTTAAAAAACTGATCATGCAGTAACTTACTACATAAAAAAAAACTATTTTTACCATTAAAAAAAAAACACAAAAAAACTTTCAACCTTACAAGTGTTAGTTACCTAGATATGCTAATCCACATGCTAAACCACCCACAGGTAGCATTTGAATTCCTTTAGCAATTTAAGAACAAACGTAAGGTGTGTAAATTTCAGCTAAGTATACCACAGTTGTTGTTTTTTTACCAAAGACTCTGTGGTTTTACTTACATTTTGACTCCTTGTCAACAATCACTTAATTTTAAATTCGGTAACGCCCCCCCCCAAAAAAAAAAAAAAATTAAAACCCACCTTCACCATCCGCTTTATCTTCTTGGTCTTCTTTTTCATTTTTACCTGCGGCAGGCAAAGTAGGTGGTGCGCTACCGCCACCTAAAGGTCTGGATGAAAGATGGATAAACTTTTTTTTTTTTTTTACTTGACACTGAGGCCTGACGATGCGCTACACATTTCTCTAACACACACTGGCCACTTAAACATTTGCAGGCTTAGAGCACGTGTGGGAGAAATTGTGGAAAATTATGTCTTTATTAGAATCTATATGTACTGTAGGCTTAATTGGGTTGGCCATGAAAAAATGTTGACCATTTAGTCATAAATGTATAATGAAAAATAGATTGGTCTTATATGATAAGTGCATACAGAAATAACTGAACACGAACATTATCTCACTGCTTCACTTCTTGATAAAAATATTCTGTATATTGTATTTTAGTTCTTCATTGGTAATGACATTTGTACAGAATGTAAAGTAAGTTTGCCATTCGCCAGTTTAATTTCAATAAATTCATTAAGATGTACACATTTGTAAAAGGTTAGCCATGTTGATCAACTAGGGACACCTGGGTGTACTGTATAATAATATAACTGGTGGTTGGATTTTTTTTTTTTAAATAAACAAGCTAGATTTCGAAATAAAACATTTATCTATTACAAAGCAATTTTGTAATTGATTTTAGTTGTTACCAACCTACTGTACATATCCACATATCTTCATTTCAGAGACCCAACCCTCCCCTCCATCTACCTGTATGTGAAGAGTAAGATGAAGTATATAAAAAAGTTCTAAACACTCTTAAGTGTAGATAGCACTGTTTGTCAGAGAACCCTAGTCCTTAAACCAAAAGCATTTTTAGCCATTCTTTGCATTATGTTTTAATAAATATACTGTATATGAGTCAGGATTGTGCAA
>JAQQZT010000036.1:14905007-14920807 GCA_030068275.1 Clarias platycephalus | reverse complement strand
TTCTACCTCTTTTGTTGACCAAAGACTTCTGTGGCTGCTCTTTTTCTGCCATCTTCACTCGCGCTGATTTTTAAATGTGATCAGATACCACATACGCAACTTCTTCGCTGACAGTATAGAGTGAGAGAGTTCGGGCTTCCGGAAGGGCGAAAGTGCGGATGCGCGCGCGCGTCAGAACACAGGTCAAAATAACTTTTTTAAAAAAGTGAATAATCGTTTTTTCTGATTACACCATTTTTGTGATCGTTGAGACCCGAAATCGAAATCGAAATTCAATTAATTGCACAGCCCTAGTTAAGCGTATACATGGTTTTGTACTTGCTTTTTATCTCTGATTTACTCTTGTCACATGAATTTCCAGGTTGGTTGTGCAACACAGCATAAAACGGTTAAATGAGCCAATATTCCATTTCAGTCTGATATTTCAAACCATGCTTGTTTTTCAGAACTGAAAAATATATACATGTCATGTACTATGAGATGCCAAGTGATGTAACTGATTGAGATAATAGACAATGACAGAACTAGGAGGGTAAAAAAATGGCAATATACAAGCACTCTGCATGAGCAGTGGACCGCAGAGATGAAGGACAAGCTCATGGAACTCTGACTGCTTTTATAATGTGTCAAGACTCTAACAAGTCTTACATGATGAAGTAGCTTCTGCTCCATGTTTTTGGCATACTTTATGTTGACTGGGTTGTGCTGTTTTTTTCTCAACAGCCGCTTTGCCACCATAAAAGGTTGCTCAGATTTCTGCAGAATAATAAATAAGGTATTGTAAGTGTGCTGGTACAAAACCCTGCAAAATGTCTGACTAAAGGGAGTACAGTATAGTGGCATAGTGGTTAGCACTGTGGCCTCGCATGTCCAGAGTCTGGGTTTGATTCCCTCCTCGGGTCTGTGTGCATGTGCTTGGTGGGTTTCCTCCAGGTATTCTGGTTAACTCCGACAGTCCAAAGACATGCAGATAAGGTTAATTTGTGTTCCCAAATTGCATGTAGTGTGTGGGCCCTGCAACGAATTGGCACCCTGTTTGGGGTGTACCCTGCCATATGCCCAAAGTCACCTGGAAAAAGATCCAGGCCCCTACAACCCTGTACAGAGTAAGCGGTATAGAAGATGAATGTCTGACTAAGGAACATGGAAGAAACCCAGGCAACAGAACATGCACCTCCACACAGAAAAATGCAAATATAGTTTTAGACTATAAAAGCTCTATTTTAAGCCTCCCATGATAAGTGTGAAGACATGCTGTCAAATTCTCAAATTTATGCTTATCAAATTTATGCTTATCAAAAAGATAAAGAACATCAAGATGACCAGGAACCATTTTAGGAACCATTCCAAAAGACTTTTTTAAGTAATATATTTCTAAATTGAATAATCAAGGTTTTGTGATACCATCTTATTGGGCGATCCTTGGTGATACCCATCACTCTTGGATTGCTTGTTTAATGGGTCTATATTTTGTTACATAAAATATATATAAGCAGTGTTTTTTGCAAAAAAAGTCACATGCAAAGGTCATTTGTTTAAAAATGAAACGTTGCCTAGTTACAGAGCATTTGGTCTCTCAGCTTGGAATCTAGATAAACACAAAGTGAATGAAGAGAAAAAAAAAGAAGAAACTGACGAAGCCTACAGATAGCTATTTCTCTTTTCTGCCCTGGGTAATGTGTCTACCCTGGATCCAGAGTTAATGAGGAGTAGCTTAGTCTCCATTCCCTACCTCTTGGTCCATTTAAGAAAGTAATCACACATACACACACACACATGCACACACGCACACATACGCACACACACACACACACACACACACACACATACGCACACACACACACACACACACACACACACCATGTCGATTAGTCCAAGATTAACATCATTAAATCAGTACTTTGAACCAACAGAGACAGCCTTTATGTCTAGGGATAATCTGATTAGTATGGATGTTACATGGCACAATGTTGTAGAGAGATGTATAGAGTGGTGGAGGATAGCAAGAGAGAATTGTGTGAAGTAGAGGATAAAGAAAGAGAAATGTGTGGAGTGAAAGAGGGGATGAGCAGAAGTAGTGCACTTCATGGTGTTAACTCTGCTAGTCTGCTTACATACAGATTAGACACCAAGAACTTGAGTCAACACTCTGGAGAACCAGTGGTAGTTGAAAACGACCGGGAGAACAGCAGGATATAAGCAGAACACACACACCTCAATACAAAAAAAATAAATAAAACCCCAGACCACATTTAACAGGATGACAAGCACCACACACACGGAGATACACAGTGATTCACTGCAACATTAATCATGAAACCACCAAGCGTCACATGATACGACTTATCTGGGCTTTACACAGTGATTTCTTTCACGCACTGTTTCCACTGCACAGGGAAGGCAGGGAGACACTTAAGCTTTCATTACCATGATGAAACACTCTTGAATTCACCATGTCAACAAGGTCAAACTGGTTTTTAATCATTCATTTACAGCTTCCTGCCGATAAATATCATATTCATTACATTAAAACTGAATTGATGTTTGTCTCAAATGTCATTGCAGTGCCTCCAAATCGCTGGCTACATGTAAGTTTGGGGGTCATTCCACAATGACAAACAGCGTTCCTGTAGATAGAACCGACAGATCTTTCTCTGGCTATAATTACAAGGAGTCTGTAGGGAGCACAGCAGGGTCAAACTCACTCTCGTTTTTTTTGACATGCTGCTCAGAGTATTGAATACAGCTGTGTGTACCCGGTAACACATGCCGCAAGATTACGCCCCCATTGCTTTGAATCGGTAACTTGACAGCATAACGGTAAAGATGCAAATTAGTTCATGTTCACTGGGATTTCTTTTCATAGTTCAGTATTTTCAGGAATGATTTGTGGTGTCTGTGAATGTCACCTGTAAACCTGACTGCAATCTGCTCCCCTTCGAGCGTTTTTTATGCTAATGAAGAAAATGCCTCTGACGTGCACGTTTAAACTTTTTACTTCAGGAATCCCTGTTTGTAGCTACTTCATTAATATTATCAAAGAGAACAGGACCTAGTGTTGTATGGTTACAATCACCATCGTTTTCAAAAATTTACCAAGAGGCTATAAAGGAACCAAGAATTTAATCACAGATGCATTAACTCTACAGCTGTTATGCGAAAATGAAATATGCTTTTTTTTTTTATAGACAAGGCCTTGTAAAAGATGTGTAAAAGGGTGGGCACAAAGTGCATATGCTGGCCTCTAATTCTGTGTCAACGCATGACAGGAAAATCATAGGGGCAGACGAGAATGTGCTCTCTAAATTGTGCTACTACATGATAGGAGGAAAAGGGGGAACAGAAGATTTATTCATGCATGCTTCATAATAACTGGGACTGGAAGACTAAAATGCCAGCCCTGTGATTTCATTTTAGACATTAAATGGCCTCACATCCCTCTGGCCTCCTTTTTAGGCATTGCGTGTGTACTGTATGTGAGAGAGAGAGAGAGAGAGAGAGAGAGAGAGAGAGAGAGAGAGAGAGAGAGAGAGAGAGACTGAAAAAGACACAGAGAGAGAGAGAGAGAGAGAGAGAAAGAGAGCATAAGATTGCACAATAACTCCACCACTAGATATATCTTTCTTTATCTTGTGGAGCACGTCAATGAAGAAGGCTCCTGCTATGTCCATTAAAGCCGTAATAAGCAAGAACACCGGCTGTGGCTGAGAATGTGCAAGCATAGTTACAAAATGCCGGGGGGCCATGAAGCTCCTAAATCCCACTGTGAGTGTTTCAGCATGTTCTCTATTCAGCATTGCCTTTCACCGGATCTATTTTGCACAAATTTCTCAGTCTCCTCTCACATTGTCCATTGGTCGCTTTTCACCAACATCAATCCTCTTAGCTTGTCAGTCTCTGTCTATCTGCTGGCAAAAGTGAGGTGAGGAAGAAGCAACGCTTCTTTGCTAGCATAAAAGCCTTAGAGAGAAGCTGACTACTGGTAATCAATAGATCTGGCTTACTGCTCTGAAATGAATTTCATTCATCTATTCTTATAAATATGAACGGTTTTGACCTTAAAATATATTGAGCATGGGATATATGCGCTTAAAATACAATGATTATTTTAATGAATTAGTAATATGGTTATATTAAATAGTATTTTAACATGAATTTACACAATAATTGTCCATAACATTAAAACCACCTCCATACTCCTGAGGTACTGTAACACCTGGGAATCTAACAGAAGTTAGATTCCCAGGTGTTACCACAGCCATTCATAGCTGGGAGTCTAGAGTCTAGACAGCAGATTGGCCGTGCTGTCGGGAGGAGGAATGGTAAACCTGCAATTTCACATCAAATCATAATGACACTAGCCAATCATATGCTTCTATGAGCTCATACAAGTGGGAGGGGCAGATAGCATTTTCCTCCAATTGTGCTACACTGTTCCCAGCACTGCGTGAGGAGTTAGAAAAGATGCTGGCAAAAAGTTTGGCTGGTGTCTCTTGTCTCTGGTTGGTACAGTAGCTGTCATCATGATGGGAAAGTGCCCAGTAAGTGGATGTGGGGGAATTATCTATGACTAATTTAGAGAGAAAATCAGGGAAATTTCCACAAAAAATCATAAACTGGCTAAAAAAAGCTCTGGCCCATTGAGGAATGGATTCCACGACATGTCAGTAGTATCCGGCACCAAGACATTAGCACAGACCCTTCAAGCCTTTCAAGGTTAAAACTCTCCCAGAGCTTCAAACATATTCAATGTATCAATCTCTACCCTAAGTAAGTGTTCAGTTTTACTGTTTTTAGCATACTGCAAATTATATTTTGAGTCAGTCAAACTATCTCTCTTATGCATAGACAGTATTATCACCCCCTCAAACACTCTTGGGATCTCACTCTGTATCACCAGGGTTGCCAGATCAATTTGCCAAAATTCCCCTAGTTTTTCTAAATGCTGACTAACTTGGAAAAAAACAGGTCAAATAATAACTAACATCAGTACAAAGAATTATATTGTCACTCAATCATATCTGCACACTCTCCGCTATTTTTTATAACCCTTTTTCTATCCCAATTACTGGAAAGCCACCTAACCTGGCAACAAGCCTAGAACAAATTCTGACTGGCTGTTTGGCACACTTGTCAGGCGGTGCCACGTTGAGCCATTATTTATTTATTTATTAAGTTTTCATTCACTATTGTTCAAATTAATATGCAGAAAGTACTAAATTGTATATATCAGTACCAGTCAAAAATTT
The DNA here is from genome assembly GCA_030068275.1 of Clarias platycephalus. Lineage (NCBI taxonomy): Eukaryota > Metazoa > Chordata > Actinopteri > Siluriformes > Clariidae > Clarias > Clarias platycephalus. Next base: position 14,915,558 of record JAQQZT010000036.1, on the reverse strand, counting down.
AGACACAAGTTTGGATTTATTTTTCTACATTCTAGAAAATGATTTCAAAACTTTGAAATAACACATACATTTGGTAATTACATAACAACAATAACAGTCAGTTGTTATTTTAAGATCTGGAGGTCAGCTGTCATGGAATAGTTCAATATTTCAATAGTGGAAAACAGATTTGTCAAGTGCATTTACAAAAACCATCAAGCACCATGACAAAACTGGTTCTCATGAAGACCATCCCAGGAAAGCAAGACCAAAACCTACTTCTACTGCAGAGGAGAATTTCATTTAGAGTTTCCAGCCTCAGAAATCAACACTGAAGACAACATTGCTTTGATGGTGGACCACCACCTTCAGATGACATGGCTCCCCAAATCATCACAGAGTATGGAAACGTTACACTGGACTTCAAGCTACTTGGATTCTGTGCCTCTCCATTCTTCTTAGACTGAGCAGCAGTCCAGATTTTTTTCTCCTTAGCACAGACAAGACACTTCTGATATTGTTTATGATTCAGGAGTGGTTTGATACTAGGAATCCAGATGCTATAGCCCAGTTCCTTAAGATTTCTGAGCATGGTGGCTCTTGATGCACTGACTCCTCTTTGTGATGATTTCCCAAGGTCTTGAATTGGAGTTCATCCTTGAGCTTGTGCACTGTTTTCCGTGCACTGTTTTACTTTCCATAAATATGCTTCAATACAACACCTTCTGTGGCTTGACTCTCCTTGTTGATCATCTTCTGGACCAGTTTTCCCCATGTGTGTACCGAACTAGACTGAGAGAAGCATGTTATTTATACTGTATGAATAGTAATTTACTCGAAACGAGGGTTAAACTCGAAAATATTCTAAGTGAAGTATTATAATATTTTCAGATACTGGATTTTGTATTTTGTGTTGAAATTCATAATCATTGAAATAAAAAAAAAGGCTTGAAAATTTTCATATTGACATATGAGAGTTGAAATTGTTACTTTAAATTAATGAAAAAAATTTCTAGATGCACTATGTTTTTAAGAAGCATAAGTGGGCTCTAATCTGAAGTGTCGTAATTTGGGGGGTTCTAAGGTGGGCATTTTAATAAACCTATCCTCTGCAGCAGAGGTAAGTATTGGACGGTCCTTATGAGAGAAAATATCATCATAGTGTTTAATGGTATTGGCGACTGCATTTGGGGATACATTCAAAGTTCTTTAGATTTTTATAGGTTGATTGACCTTCGTTTCTTAAAGTGATGTTGGACTGGCTTTTCTTTTGTAATTTGTTGCCATAATATTGATTTGTACAGAAGTTGTAGTACCCACCCTTCCTCTGCACAAGACAACCGATGGTCTAAGGTACATTAAGAAGGAAAAAAACTGTCATAAAATAAACTTTTAACAAGGCACATCTGTGAATTAAACACTTTCATAGTTTGGGTATCTTCAATGTTAATGTACAATGTTGAAAATAATAAAAACAAAGAAAACCCCTTGAAGAAGATCGTGTGTTCAGACTTTTGACGGGTAGTATACACAGTACCAGTACACAACTTTCTATGTGGTATCTGCATAATCAAAGGTTCCAGATTGACTTGAACACTCCTTGTATATATATATATATATATATATATATATATATATATATATATATATATAAACAGTATATTTTTCCTAGAGACTGTTCTTGTAGAACACTAGTTCTTAATACACTATAAATCACTTCGCAGGATCATGGAAATAAGCTCTGAAAAAAAAAAAAAGAATTAATCCTGTGCCTAATAATAAATTATTTCAAGCACATCGAGCTTATACCAAATTCCTTCAGGGTAATCTTGTAGCGGTAAAAATAAATTGCTATTCAGCTTGGCAATGACTTATCCTGTTTGCTAAAGTTCAATTATATAGTTATTGTACCTTCAAGCAACCATGGAAAGAAATGCGTATTAGAAAATAATCAATGACATGCCACATTGTTGATAAAAAACAGTCATTCTTAGGGTGTGTGAGTTAAGTGCACACACGTTATGAATAATTGTTGGTCAGAACTACTAGTGGATGCTGTATTTGTGCTAGTGCATATGAATGAAAAAAGTCTCATTAAAATTAACATTGTTTCCCTACATACGTACAACGCATGGATATACCTCATCAAATTGATTTTCATAAGGAAGTCCCGCAGGGGGAAACTGCAATTTTGCACAAGCTTTGTGGCACTCCACTCACTCAATTAACCACATAATGCAATCGATTTGTGCCCAGAAAGAATTCACACACCAGCAATTTCCCATGAACCTCTTGCCGTGTCTTTTATAGGACAACCTATAAAAGTTAAATTACATGACGTCTAAAAATACAGAAGGAGAGCAGGTCAAGTAGAAAAAGGTTTTCAATATCTCACATATATAATGGCAGAAGGGCACAGTATTGGAATACTTACAGTCCTGCTTGAAGCTCCAGATATGTGAAAGATGCTGCGATATTGTCTTTTTTTCCCCCTCACAAAATGAAGAGTGCAGAAAATATTAAATTCCCCTAACAGCAGGCATATTTTCAGAATATATTATTTTCTTCTGCATAGCTCATAGACTGTAATATGTGTGTGGGGTTATAAGGAGTGAGTTGGAGGGCACATGAGTGAAAACACCCATATTTAAATTGCTGTAGTTTTCCGTTTAGTGAAATAGTGACAGGATTTCACATCTATATTTCAGATCCATCCTGCCATTATTCAGTGCTTGCCTAAATAAATGTGTGGCTAAGCCACTCATTTTCAACCTGGCACCAATGTCAACCTGATCTAATGTTAAGCTGCCAGGGCTGTTGGCAAACACGTCTCCCAGGTGCTAGTGATGCACCTAGCGTCTACTGTCCAAGCAGCTCAGCATGGGAGACTGCCAGCTTAAAAAGTATGGGGAAAAAATAGGGCTTCGTTCCAAAGAATGAGCATCAACACAAATGGTTGTACTCTCTACTGCACATGCGTTCTGGTCCTTTCTTTTAACTCAGCAAATATAATGAAAATCAATGAAAGACCTATTATTTTTTTTCTGCTCTGCGGCAGTGACTACAGTTATGTTGTTTACTTCACATCCAGTGACATTGGGCTACTGAACTGGATGCACAGCAGGAGTGGACCAGTCAGGGTAGCCAACTGTCATCAAGACTAAAAGCTACTATCACTACTGTACAGGATTCCAGCTTCAAAAAAAGATTTTAAAGTGCATAATGTTGACAGCTACACTGTTGCTCTGACAAACTGCAGCCACAGTATATACTACAGGAATGTTTTGGGCCACACTAATCAAACACAGATCCTAATCGCATCCTACTAAAACCTTTTCTAGCTATTGGTAGAATGTGTTATTTATTTCTAGCTTTTGGCAGCTGAGAGGCTGCATTTATCTATCTTGTCCAAAATAACATGAATGAAAGGGAATAGAACATTATTATTATTATTATTATTATTATTATATAGGGTGACATTTCTACAAAATCTTTTTCAGAAATCTAAGAGCAAGGTAATAGATGGAAAACATTACAAATGACGGTACTAGTAAACCTGCTTGTTAACTGTTGTGTCAGGTGACCACTGGACTATGAATTATTTCAGTAGCTAGTCATTTCGATCCTGTCAACATTTACCATTATGTACAATTATGTTTTGTTATTTCAGGTTGAAGACCACATACATGTCTGCTTGTGTTTCTGTAGGCCAAAACCCTCTGCCTAACATATTAATAGACATGAAATTTTGTATGGTTGAGTATCTTACACCATGTTTAAGCTAAGTTCTACTTCTTTCCTCGTCAGCTAAATACACTCCCTGTTCTGTAATCGGAGAGTGAATAACAAATGAGAAAGTGAGAAAGTAGATTAAATTTAGTCCTAAAGCTACTCCAGTTGTAGTAGATTATTAAATCACGCAACCTTCCTGTTCACAACATCACTAGACATTTTGATTTCACATATGGTGCAGGTTTAATTTCAGCCATATATTTAAGTACTGCAAAAGGTTCATTAAATTTGCCCAGCGGTTCATTTAAGATGCGCCCACAGTTTTGTGCATGTGCAGTACGATGTCCAAACTTCTGCTTTATAATCTGGCACAAAACTCCTCAAAACCTCAATTCTACTCAAATTCTTTTCATTTATGGTGAACGTTTAACTTCAGGCAAAGACCTACGGACTGACAAAGTTTCATTAAATTCTGTCTAGTTTTGCGTGATGCTGTGACAAATTCTGGGTGGATAGAGACTGGTGGACGGGTTTCAGGTCCTCCAATCCTCCAATGTATGATAAAAGGCTGATAAAAAAAGGGCACTTTTTTTTCTTAGATTTATTTAAATGACTGGGCTAGACTACACAATGCACACTGCTTTCCACATCTTCACAATCCCCGGAAACTTCTGGAAATTTCTCTCTACTGTTGCCTAGTTTTCATGCATCCACACACAAATCAAACTGACAACTGAAGCAATCACAACCATATTATCTGCTGCCCAGTCCACCCCTGCCTATTAGTGTAGATAACACGTGATAATAAGCTTAAAAAGTATGATCATTTAAGTCATAAACTTACACAAAAGGTATTACTCCTTATAATATAATAACAGGCTATGAGTTAACTTGTTAGAACTCTAGAAAATCAGTTAAATCTCTGTAAATGGTCAGTTAAATGGACTGCCTTTGATTCTGCACTGAATCTGAAATCAACTAACCAATTTTCATTGATTATAGGTTTTTATTTCTCACTCACTCATGGTCTATACCACTTTGTCCTGTATACAGGGTCAAAGGGGGCCTGGAGATCTTAGGGCAGTATATGGCTGGTATACCATGGATGGGATGTCAATCCATTTCAGGGCACACACACTCACACACTGTTTACACACACTCAATTTGGAAACGGCAATTAGCCTAATCTGCACGTCCGTGGACGGCAGCCCACCAATCATGGGGAGAACATGCAAACTCCATGCACACAGTCCCGAGGTGGGAATCGAACCCAGACCTGGGAATACATCTACACAATGTGCACTGTTATCTAGACATACAGTATTTACTAAGTAACATCAGTTGTACGGGAGACTAAAGCTCTTCATCATTTTGGCTGTAATATATGAATTCTTACCCTGGAGGTGCAAGACAACAGTGCTAACCACAGTGTAGCGCTGGTGTTTAATACTGTACAATTTAATATTTTGCTCTTCACTTCAACTGTTGTCTATGCCCTTTTTAAAACACAAATTGAATTATGGTAGCAATGCATACTGTAGTATTATGTTTCCTCTAAAATGTCAGTATGTTGACGTGTATATAAATTTTTTGAGCCCCTCCGTATTACGTCCTTATATTCATCTGATGTGGAGGCTAAAGAGTAGCTTGAACACTATAGGTTTCAAACTAGTTGCTGAATCCAAACATGTTCACACATTTTCTAAATTAAAGGTAAACTTTCTGTAGCAAGAGGCAGAAAACTAACAAATCAATTATTAACTTACCTGCTGATATTTCCTTACCAAAGACATCAGTTTCTGTGTGTGGTTGTGTGTTTTGCCCAGATTCTCTATCTCGAGCTGCATCAAAGCAGTGTTGCTCTTCATACAGGGGGGGGGTCGGGGGGTGTAATTTCCTTGCAAGAGACTAATCTTGTGTTTAATCAAATTTCATCAAGTTTGACGTATTATCCAATCTCGCAACCTCTAGGTTAAGACATTTATTTTACCAGGAACTGTTACAAAGCACATTCTCTGTGAAATCCTTTTTTTTAAATACTTTAAAAAATAAATTTTATTATTTTTTACTTTCCATGCATAAATCAGCTAAACAAACTCCTTCGGCAAATTTCTCTTTTTGATAATTTTTAATAATGTTGGAATAACCATTTTTGATGTAAATCTTTAGTCAAAGTATAGAAAACTGGCACAAAAGATTTTTAAGACTATTACAGGAAATAATGAAATAGTTTAATCAGTGCTAATAGATGCCTAGCCTAAACTGTGAATAGGCCTGGAATTAATTTATGATATACTGCACCATGATCTGATCTGTTCTCCAACAAACTAATTAGCACACACACGCAGCAGTGAGTTTCGTGGTACAAGTGGTTATCACATTTGGGTTCCTGCTGCCATCCTGGGAAAATGCCATGTAAAGTGTGGCAGTATTTTAAGAATTGGTGCTTGCAAACATTGTCAAGAGACATTTCAATTTCTGGGTAACACTATCAACTCACAAGATCATTTAAGATCACACCCAGGGAGAGAGCCATTTAATAAAGTAACCCCAGGCTAACAACCACTTTACTCTAAGTAAGAGTTCATATATTACAGCCAAAATAACGAAGAGATTTAGTGTCACAAGCAACAACTGAGTTTACTAAGTCCGCTCGTCCCAGTAGGCATGAGGACTAGCCCTCTAGAACTTCTTTAAAACTCAAGACTACTTAAAGAAGTCATTATGTCATCTTTATGAAAATAAAGTATTACTGTTTACTCAGTGAATACATTAGTACGAGGACTACGAGAAGGTACTTGAATGCCTATTGATCGTTCAATACACATGCCTGCTTGTAGCACAGTGGCTTAGTGGTTGTCGCCTTGCACCTCCAGGTCCTGGGTTCTCTGGTTTCCTCCCAGAGTCCAAAGAGATGCTGATTACTGTAGGCTAACTATTGGCCTCCACCATCCCTGGTTGGACAACAGAGGTTCCTAGATGGATGGATATGCCTGTTTACTTTATACATGTAAATAGTGATATATCTTTATTTATTTATTTGTTTGTCCACACATCTTCAAGCAGATAAAGATATCCTTGAATTTTTGTCCGAGCTTTTCTGGACACATCTTTAAGATGCCTTAAGTGGGCACATTGACCGTATGAAGACTGTCATCAGACATACTGTAGAGTCAATTTAATTTATTTTTATATTTTTTAAAAGATGTCTTTTTCATGAGCGGATCAGGACCTTCCCAAGACCACTAGATTTCTGTCAGAATCGGTTTGAAAGATGTTTATTTCTAGCTTATTAAATTTAACAATTTTGTAAAAATTTGACAGAATACCATATTTATAATTTTCAAATAATTATTTGTGTGTTTTTTGTTGTTGTTGTTATTGCAAAAGTATTTCCCTTAGCTAGACAGCATAAACAAATGCCAAAATTCAAATAAAGATATCAGAAAAAAAAGAAACTGTAGAAGAATTGAGCAGGACAATTGCTCTTTTTTTTATCAGCACAAGATCCATCCTCTGTCACCAAGTGATGCAATGTAATTTATTTAATTCAACATTCATGCATGTTAGAACAGCAAAGATTTAAATGAATATATTTGTAATTATTATAAATATTGTGTCTGTGTTCAAAAGCTCCTTGCAGCTTCTTGAAACAGGTTCTGAAAGGTTTGTTGGTCTTGACACAAGGGCTTTGGAAGGGCTTTAAATGAGTGCTTTAAACATTCAGGGTATTTTTATGGCTTCAATGGGCCCTGAATACATCCTGCAGTCCTACTTGTGCCCATTGGTAAAAAAAATTATAATAATTTCATTATCTTTAACTGAATAGGTCTCAGTGCAAATATCAATGTTTCTTTTAGCTAAAGAAGGTAGTCGTGGTAGTCAAATTATAGTAGTCACTGCATCTGGAAATGGAAACCGTCCTGGACATAATCCTTAAAGTGGAAAAACATCTGCTTTAAACTGCTTTAACTGAACTGTAATTTTTTATTGATATTTTTGTCCAATTATTTATTGTTTAAACAACAGAGTTTATTGATGCATTTCGCAGTGATGGTACATCATTCTATTATTCTCTTAATTTAAAAAAGCTGGGTATGAATATAAGGTTTTGGCTGCCATTTAGATTTTCTAATTAAACAACATCTTTTTGGTAAATGTACTGGATGTGGTATTAAATATTTATGAGTTCACATGGCATAACAATGAAATGAGCAACATATTAGAGTACTACCCAAATAAATGCAGCTTGCTAAATGACAGATAATTAGCCAGTTGGGACCACTGACACTCAAATTAAAAAAATAATGCCCTCCAACCAGTAGAACAGATGACATTGGAGACAATTATACACATCAAGTAGCTCATTGATAGATGTGCTCGATCTGAACATGACAGCCTTGCGCTTTATTTAGTCTTTTTATTTATTTATTTAAAAATACATTTCACAAGAGATGGAGTTTCATTATAGCGAGACCTGTTAGTGGCTCAAACAAGCACTGACTCAATTGTTGTGACTTTTTAGTGATGTTTGAACATAAATGTGAAATTAGCATTAAATATGACAATTTAAAAGGTTAATAAATTGTTTGCAAGGGCATAACAGTAGCATACCATTAAAATAAGCTAAACTGTATACTTTCAGCTAAACAAACAGACAAATGTGTGTTTAGGGTCTGGGTAAATGTCATGTATGGAAAAAAACACAATTTTAATACACTCATTTGGGACCAAATAGAGTTCCAAAGAACACTGGTGACACTTTCCTTCTCATTACTGTCAGGTGACACATGCAAATGTTTGCACATGAACATTGCTTCTGGGCATTTATTCTGCTACTACCGCTGCATTCCGAGAGTAAGATTCAGAACCATACCTTCATTATGCCACATCACACCACTGGCACAGCATATCATTTTACACCGTTACAAACATTAACAACGACCTGACAGTTAAGTAATCCAAACTGAATGAAACCTAAATGATATTCAGAGCTTAGTGTGAGACCAGTCACTACTGTGAGTGTGAAAGAGATGTCAGATCAACAACAGACATATTTTTGAATGTACTGTATGTGTGTGTGTGTGCGTGCATGTTTGTATGTGTGTATGGGGGACCACTCATAACATGTTTATGTAATGAATGCCCCCCCCCCCATATACACACACTCATAACATATTTATGTATTTTAAAATACTTTTAAACATTAGGATCGATAATAAAAATATGTACAGTAATATTACGCATTCATGCTAGATTCCTGTTTTCATTTTTTAATTCACAAAAGTAAAACAAAACTAAACACCTGAACATCAAATCCACATGTTCTTGAGATCTTATTTCAGATTTATTCCCCTTTCCTGTTACAATAACTGTCACTCTTCTGGGAGGGCTTTCCACTAGATTTTGGAGCATGGCTATAGGGATTTGTACATTTAGCCACAACAGCATTAGCGACGTCTAAGAGACTGATGGCAGGTAAGGAGGTCTGGGGTACATTCTGCATTCCAGTTCATCCCACAGCTGTTCAGTGGGGTTGAGGTCAAAGCTCTGTACATGTATCTTCCACTCCAACCTTGGCAAATCATGTCCTCATTGATCCCACTTTGTGTACAGGGGCATTGTCATGTTGGAACAAGTTTGGGCCCCTTAGTTACAATGAAGGGAAGCTTTAATGCTACATGATACAAAGATGTTCTAGACAGGCGTAACTACATTTTTAACTACATCCTGATGATGATCCACAAATGGGTGTGATGTTCAGATGCCCACATACTTTTGGCCATACATTGTATCTTGTAAGGTGATAAAATCCTTCAGGTCAAGTGCTACTATGTTAATTAAAATGATCTCAATATTCATCAACAAAAATATAGAGCTCTTAAAATCTAATAACATCACCCTAACATCTCTGGATCAATGATCTGTCCATACAAATGTACATCAGACTATTTTTTAAAGCATTTGCAAAAAACAATGGTATACCTTTAAATCTGAATAAAAGGATATGTACATTCAGTTGCATTATTGAGACATGCATCAACTTCAATTTGTGTTATAGTTTTTATTGTGCTAAAAAAAACTTACTAATCTGTATCAAGGTTTATCACTGATGTGGAACATTTAAATAAGAATTCCACCGGGAACAATTCGCATATTACTTGTATATTACCATTTTAAAAATAACATGTGATTTTCATGGTTTCCAAAATTTCGGAATGGATTTGAATTCTTAGCTTAAACATTTTCATACAGAGACTGGTGCAGTATACAGTAAACACTGCTTAAAATAGACTTCACAGCTTTACATTCATAATACCAATATTCAGTATCATGCTTGTCATACTGTAGATTGCAATATAGCTGAGCTGAGTCTCTGCAAACAGCATTGTTCCACTGGACAGCAAACTGGAACAAGGGATCTTGTTGTCTACTTCTGTATTGAACTTGCCATTTATATGACATAAATTAACTACAGTAAAATCTGACTTAAGTCAGTATTCCTCATGTCTGACATTGCTGAAATTTTTTATTTCCTAAGCAATACTATTGTAACTGCATTAGCAGTGGCAGTCCCCCCTGGGAAGGTAAAGTGTATTGTATCTTAACATTAAATGATGCTAACTGTGGAACATAGTGGGATCTTAAAGCCTGAAGTTGTACCGTAATTACTTTGCAAGAAATACCAAGTTTGCTTCCCCAGCTGAGAAATACTGTACATTGCATGTCTAGACATATGAATATAACCCCACCCCAAGAGCTAGGTAAAATTAAGCATTGGTACTTGTAACTATCATGCAGTAACTTTCACCTAGAAACATTGACATTGAGTCCTTTTAT
>JAQQZT010000036.1:14867842-14879049 GCA_030068275.1 Clarias platycephalus | reverse complement strand
ACACACACACACACACACACACACACACACACACACACACACACACACACACACACACACACACACACACTCTCCTCTGTGTATTTGTCTGACTGCCACACATCTGAGCCATTACCATGAGGAACAGAGGATCTGGGAGAGGAAAGGAAATGAGCAGCCAATTAATAGAAACCAATCAAGCCCTAAAGAAAGAGAGCTAGAATTTTATTTTCGTCTTACTAGTCTTTGTTGTGGGTGAAAGAGGGAAGGTGCAGTGTTGTGAAGGAGCTATCTACAATTTACTATTCTATGTGCTTAACTTATCTTAGTAACATTTTTATGCATACTGTAGATAGCATTTTCATTAACATGCTACTTTTTCCCCAAACAGATGTGACATGACAAGATATTATACAGTGTTTCTCTTTTCCACATAACCAGTTCAATATTGTTTTTGAATTAAACAAATGCGCATACTATTTTATGCTGTCAGGAACCCAGTTCAATACTTCTAATGATTGTGGATGGTGCACACGTCTCTGTCTGTCTGGAGAATAACAGCAGCTCTCTGCAGCTACAGAGGATAATGAAATTATTAATATCTAACATCCATGGCCATGTTTATCAATGTTTAGGAGCAAAAAAGATTCACAGTAACTGATACCTTTTTGGTTACAATTTATGCATTACGGCCAAAGTACAGGACATGGGCACCTGACAATCACATCCAAATACAGTATGTGGTTCTTCTCCAAAGTTTACTGTACTGGAACTAAAGGGCCCCAAACCTGTCCATACAGGTATGGTTTGCTGGGGTGGAAGTGGAACAACTCAAGAGGGCTGCACTATAACTTCAGTCCAAATTGGAACAGTTTTGACAGAGTAAAACAGCTGACCTCAGGTATTTCACCTTATCTAGTCCATTTTGAAATCATGCAAAATGATTGGCAACATTATTATTATTATTATTGGTAAAAGGATTATCACATGCCCATTAATTGTGCAAAGAATGTTTAATATTATTATGGACAAAAAAATAATTAAAAGTCACAATGCAGTTTTGCAAAGTAGCTTTAATGTACTTTAATGCAACTTTTTCTAAGTAGTCAATCAAGAGTAAGTTGCTTTCTAACATTATTGCCATTATAGGCTACCATGATTAGATACAACTTTCTGTGTACTGTAACTATTAAAACAAAACAAAAAAGGCTGAAAAAGCTGAAAGTCAGAATCAGATGTGTTACACTAAGTACCAGCTGAGTATAAGTCACAGCTGGGTGTGTAAAGGAAAAAGATTATCAAAACATTTAAGTTCCTTCATAACAGGATGCATTTGTAGGATGTGGATACGCAGCAGTTTCCAAGCCTTCTTCAGACTTACAGCCTGGGAAAGTGATTGACATGTGGATCTTGCTGACAATATTGCTTGCTACTCTGTGGTATTCTGAAAAACTCATTTCACTCTGGATGGAGTTTGCAGTCAATACACACTGTGCTCTTGAATACTTCATACTTCTTATATCTGAGTAACATGATGCTACATTTGTGGTGGGATATTTATAGGTTGTCTTGCCTTGATCCAGGTACCATCTCAAAGCAGAGGCAGCAGGCTATGCATGCCACCTTTCTTTACAACCCAGATAGTCGAATTGAGGCAGAGGTCAATCGATCTGACATTCAGTGCAATGAAGGATAATCAAAATCAGATCTGAAGGACAAGAAGCAAAGGTCAAACAAAAAAAAAATAACAAGCAGAGAAAACAATCTCAGGCATGCACACAGGAAAATGGCAAAACCTTAGACAAAGATTAGAAGTGAGTAAGCTGGTATAGATCAATCAGCCATAACATTAGAAGCACTGAGAGGTAAAGTGAATAGTATTGATCATCTCCTTATATTGATGCAAAGTTGGTGTGCTAAAAGCAGGAAAAATAGGCAAGCAAATGGATTTGAGATAATTTAACAAGGGCCACATTGTGATGGCTGAGAAGTTAGGTGGCATGTCTTCTGCAAAAGCAAAATGGCATGTCCTTTGTGGTAGTCCTTGTTAGTACCTACCAAAAGAAGTAGTGACAAAGTCATAGGCATCCAAGCCTCATTAATCTGCATGGGAAGCAAAGACTAGCCTGTTTGAACCAATCCCACACAACAGCTACTAGAGCAAAATTAGCTGAAAAAGTTATTTCTGGCTGTGATAACAAGGTGTCAGAACTCACAGTGCATCACAGCATGATGTGTATGGGTGTGCTACATTGCCACAGACTGGTCAGGGTGCTCATGCTGAGCCCTGTCCACTGCTGAAAGCTCCTACAATGGGCATGTAAATGTCAGAGCTGGATCATGGAGCAATGGAAGAAGATGGCCTGGTTTGATGGATATTTTTTTTTCTTTTATATTATGTGGATGGTTGTGTGTGTGGACTTCACTTGGGCAGTAGATTGCTTTAGGATGCACTATATGAAGAAGACAGTTTGATGCTCTGGGTAATGTTCTGTTGAAAACACTGGGTCCTCTCATTTATGTGGATATTCATTTGATTCGTAACACCAAAAATTGTTGTAGATAAAGTGTTACCCAACGGCACTGGCACCGTTCGCAAGATAATGTGGCCTAAAGGCATTTAGAAATGGTTTGAAGACCATGAAAAAGTGTTCAAGGTGTGGGTTTGGCCTCTAAATTTAAATACAGATCTCAATCTGTTTAACCAACTGTGGGATGTGCTCAACTAACAAGTCTGATACATGTAGTGATGGGAAGTTTGAATCATTTTACTGACTCGGTTCTTTGAATGTCATTCATCACAATGAATAAATCTTTTTTGAGTCATTTAGTTCTTTTGATCAGAAATAAAATATAATGTTACATTTTCAATAAACAGACCGCCAACACATACAGTACACAAATTTTGGCTATAGTTCCAGTAATGAAAATATTACAATGCAGCGAAGGACATGAATGAACCGTTCACCTCTCATATCTTCTGGTCTGAGATGTTCGTTCTTTTGAGTCTACTGCACTGCAGATCATCTATGGGAATCACGTGACAAAAGAATGAACGACTCGGACTAAAAGACTCATTGAGAAGAACTGTTTAATTCTGTTTCCTGCGTAATGCACTGCATAGTGTGTATGGGGGTCAAAAGAACGAACGACTCGGACCAAATGACTCAAAGGTAACTACTCATTCCTGTTTCCTGTACATAACCTACGGAGGTTTTGCGATGCTTTGCGCATGCGCACCCAGTAGAAAATGAACAAATCACTCTCTGAGACTACTTGTTCTTCTGAGTCACGTTAAAGGCTTGTTCAAAAAGAACGAATCGTTCATGAAGGCCTCACTAAATCCATAAAGGCCTCACTTTGAAACTTACAGGCCTTGGTGCCAGATACCACAGCATACCTTAAGAGGTCTTGTGAAGTCGATGGCTTAATAGTTAAGAGTTGTTTTTGGTGACCCAAGAGGGCCCTACACAATAGATGACCACTGTATATACACTGAGATTAAGGAGGATTAAACAGGTCCATCAGTAATCTGTAATATCAGGACTGGATTCTGATGAGTGATTGTGGTGGCTCTTGGAGTGATGTTAGATTTCTATGTTCCAAGAAGTCTATCCAGTGATTTATTAAAAAAATATATTTGCATTGTGTCTGTAATTACAAAAAAGAAGAATGCTAAAAACAAGAAGCATGAGATAGTTAGGTATGGCCTTTTAAAAAACTACATAACTACTGTACATTACAGTATGTTATTGATATACAGTACTGTACAGAACATGCTCTCATGATATCAATTACTATCTCTGAACACTACTACAATCAAATGATTGAAGCAGTCCATAACTGAACATCATACAGTATTAAGGCAATAAGGCAAGACAGGACTACTGAGCTTTACCATTAAAAAAGAATTTTGCCTTAGAAGGCACCTGATCTTGGAGCAGGAGTTGTTGTCACATGCTTCTGTTTTAGCCCCTGAATAAAACATTAATTACTTCATGATATGCTAGCGTGTACAACACCAAATGAGAACTTGTGCGTGCATAGCTAAATACTAGACACAAAATGGACTTCTCTGTCCATTTTATTAAAACACATGACCCACTGTAAAAGACAAGGCTGATGCAGCCTGAGGCTGCTGAACAAGTCACAAGAACTCTCTTTAGTAAAGATTCTGACAATTACAGTATTATTTCCCTTTTATTCTCAATTCAAAGCAAAGATAATGTTTTTTAAAATGGAAGGCACTATTCCAAATATTATTTTGTCGTTCACTCATGACATCTTTTGTTATTTGAATATAATTTGCTCATTGAATGTCATTTGGAACAAACAACAGCAGACCTATCATAAGTTTAGACTTTTACGTCCAGACAATTCACCATTGAAACCTCTGTCAATAGTCACCATTGTGACAAAAATACAGTTTTCAAGGATGATAATCATGTGTGCTTTAGTTTGATCATCAGTTATTCATGCTGCATAAACACTTGAGGCACTCACCTGGCTTTTCATTGCATAAATCTGTAAGCACATGGGGTCTTGGGTAATTAAGAAAAAGGGACAGTTGCATAAAAAAATGCATTAAAACAAGTGTGTGTGAGGTTTTTAATTTCTCCCAAAGGGTTGGCAATCTGTGCAAACCTGTATAAACAATCAAGGACAGAAATGTGTGCATGTAAGGCTTGGTTTGTTGTAGGTATTTTTGGCCTTGTTGCCACTTTAGTCACTTGAAGGATGCATATACATCCAGAAGCAAACATTGCATTCTGCGATGTTTTATACTTCTTTCACACAAATGCAGCTGCAGCGGGATTTACCCGGGAGCATGTGCACATGCGGGTGGTTGGGCTAATTTGGAATAACAAAGCAAGGTTGATCTAATTTAGATGCAATAGATTGTCTCATTAGATTCTGTGGTCTAAATCCAATCTTCAGACTTTGCAACCTAGTCCAGAAGTCCATGAGGACTCACATGACAATGCAATATTACAAAGGTAATGTGGCTACTTATTAAATAATATCTTACAACTGCAAATTGGGAGAAGTCAATAAACATTAAAGAGGAATGACTCCAGTGACAGAGGCAGGGTGAACCTGATTTTGCATGTTTTTGTGGGTATGCGTGTGTTTGTCTGTTTAACTCGAAGCAAATCTATGTGAATAAACATCATTAAACCAGAATTGCTGGTTACTTTGGAGCTTACTCTCATTTTCTCTCTTTTCTTTACACTTACTCAGGCATGATGGTGTGAAAACTAAGTAATGGCTGTTTGTTCTATACTCTTTAATTGCATATGTTTTCATCTAATCTTTGAGATGGAAGTGTCACAAAAAAAGAGTTTTGATATAAGAGTGTCTGCCACCACCCTCATGGAATTTAATGAGCAAAGGGGCTGAAACATCTGGATGCTTGCTACAAAATAAACATAGTCTAGGAGTGGAAAGAGTAGAAGGCAGAGTCTGTGGTGAAATGACATCCATGAGTGCTAAATTAAAAGGAACAAATTAACTTTCATCTAACACAGTTGATTTGTAACCATACATGTCTAATAAGTGCAAATTTCCAACTTAATGTAAATTAAAGGAACCCAAGACTGACACAGTTTGTCTACTTTTGTTCTTTTTTTTTCTTACATAACAGATTTTAATTACTTCGTTTTCCCAAGTTGATTAAACATTCCACACTTAAAAATTCTGCTTTACTGAGCATGCCAGACTATCTCCTTCCAATTAGACACTAACAAAGAGACCCACACAAATTTAAATGTAGAGGATTTGTTGATACTCACCAAATGTACAGTTCATAATCTAACCTTGAGTTATAGTAAACTGCAGACACAGTCACAAAAAACAACTCCATAAAAAATGCGATCGAAATACTGTACTGTCTAAAAGAATAATTTTGAAAAAGTAAGATTTAAAGCATGCTCGAAAATTAGTGGTACTTTAAAAATGATATACTGGGTACAAAAATGTGTAAATATCATACAGTATGGTAAACAAAAATTATTCAGTACAGCTGAGATTGGACAGTGCAAATAAAGAGGGCATCTGTGTATATGTGTGTAGGTGTCAGGGCAAAAGACAGCTATAACAGCTATAACTTTTCTAAATTAATTTTATATACTGTATGCAGTTCAGTTAAATTGCTGGTAAGAAATTCTACACATTTTTTAAATTAAGTTAGTTTTAAGTTGTCTCCAAATAAGACAAATAGCTTTTTCATGTACACATATACCGATCAGTCACAACACTAACACCATCGCCAGGTGACCTGAATAACATTGATTATCAATTATATTGTATACCAGTAAAGGTGAGAGGATCAGGGACAGAAAGGTTGAACATGTGAGTTACACAGCTGGGCTCTGCCTCACCCGATCTTGTGGAAGAGCCACCATGAAATTTATGCAACCAGCTATTCAGTTTTGAACCACATGTACTGTAGCCCCAGGAACCACGTTAAAGTATTATGATTATAAGTGGGAAGCCTAGCTTACACAACTATATGTTGCAGACCAAAGCCTGACCAGTCTGGTCTGATCTCAGAGAAAATCCAATGAAGCACACATTTCTAAAAAACAATGCTATGATAGGAATGTACAGTATCCGAACACCCAATGCATCAGAGCGTAGAAGGCAAAGAGCTCAGGGATGTTGATCCAGCCTCCAAATTCCCCAGATCTTAATGTGATTGAACATGCATGGAACTCTCCAGAAAACAAATCTAGTCCACGGATGCCCCGCTGTGTAACACACAGCACCCAAAGGATATGCCACTAATGTCCTGCTGTCAGACACCACAGCACACCCCCAGAGGTCTTGTGGAATCATACCACAAGAGGCCAGAGCTGCCCAATCAATATTGGTTTTTATATTTACAGTAGTGTTTTATTTTTATGGCTGATCGTTGTACATAATAACATTGTATTGTAACATTTGTATTCATGTAACAAATATTATATGCTATAATTTACAGTATATTATTATATTTATATTGTATTTCATGTCGAGGTAATATAATAACACAACATAAATTAGAGATGTATTAAAGAATGACTATAATTCTAATTGATACACAGTCACAGTTTTTTTCTCTCAGCATTTCATGGGAAACAATGACACCATGGTGCACATGCATTTGTATGCTGCAACATAAACACACTTTCTGCAATTAAACTGCCTTCATTTGTTAAAATGAATTAGATTCAATTAAAATTATTTGTACAAACGTGTTTCTAAACTAGCCATTTTTGTGAAAAAATACCTTTCTTTCCACAGTTTCCACTGAAATTATTTATAACCTGGGCAACTTGACTCATTCACCAATGGGCTTCTATTAACACTTGTCGCCATTCCCCTATTTTTTTTTTTTATCATTATGTGCAATAATAACTATGGCTCTAATTGGAGGCACTGAGCATGCTGCCCCATGATTACACAGCATCTAGAAACCCACTAGATCAGTAGACCATCAGTTTATGTATATTCATTGAAAGGTAATTGCTTTTTTAATTGAATTTAAAACACATAGAGCTTTAAATAAATATTATAGAAAGATTTCAATTCGTTGAACATATGAGATACACAGCTGGGCTCTGCCTCACCTGAACTTGTGGAAGAGCCACCATGCAATTTATGCAACCAGCTATTCAGTTTTGAACCACATGTAGCCTTGCCCCAGGGACCACACTAAAATATTACAATTATAAGTGGGAAGTCTAATTTACACAACTGTATGATGCAGCCACAAAGTTCAGACAAGCAAAACTTCTTTGAACTTGACCTGAATGAGAATCACTTCCATCTGTGTGAGAGATGGATGAGGTGAATATATTTTAAAGTTGGACTCCAACCCCCTTGTGGCTGAAGCTGGGTGAAAAGTCCCAGCAGGGTGTGTTGTATATAGTCTGACCTTGCTGTGGTGCCACTGACCTGAGGGATATTACAAAAATCAATCAAACTTTTATGTCCAAGACTCCAAAGCAGCGTGGACTAGTGATAAGGCCAGTCCGCTTTTGATGGAGAATCTACAGCAGGATTGGATCTGCAGAGGAGAAACAGGGAAAGTGGTGGAGAGATGGCATGCGAAGATTACTTTCCTTTTCATCCATCTGACAGCCTCAAATAAGGTTTAATTCATCCATGATCATAAATACTATGCACATTTCCCTGTACAGGAAAAAGTAAATATTAGTGCAAGCACTTAATCTGACATGTGCTGTCCTGATCTATGTTAGTTCAGTTTAAGGTTCAGCAAAGTCCAAGGATTTATTCAAGTGCTCCCTATTCAAGTGCCGATTTCTCAGATCACTGACATTTTGACTACACAAGCAATAATCAAATATCCAAATACTGACAGACTGAAAATCTTGATACAGCATTAGGTTTCGTTGTCATCATACTGATTGTGAATGGTTTCTTAAGTGCCTTGAGGGTGCAGAATTAGACATGGCTGGAAAATAAGCCCCTCATTATTACTTTTTTTTGTTTTTTATGTCATTAATGGGGAACATATGCCTATGCACTGGTGCATTGTTGAGGGGTGAGGGCAGGCTGGCTGGTGGCACCCTTCACTGTCACACTGTAGTGTAGTATCGTGTCTAGAGCCATGGGTCCTGTCAAACCAACACTGTAGTGCTCTGCTGAACCTCGCAGTAAGATGACAGCTTAATCATATTTAATACACAGGCAAAGGACAGAGAAGGGTCAGCCTCTCATTATGGTGGAAGATCTGCATAGGGGATTATTAACATTTGCAGCATTGCTTTTGGGGTTTGAGGTGCATCATGACTTACAAGAGAAAAATTAGTACCCTTAGATAAGAATGGCACAGAATAGTTTAGAATCCACATGACATCAAACTCCAATTTTCTATTTCTCTCCTTTTTTCCCAGTGACTTTGAAGCCACATGCTGTGAAGCAGCAAAACAGTTGGTGGTAACCTTTGACATATTCTGGTGAATACCTATATTGTTCTACATTGTTTTCCCTGGCAGAGTATGACTGAGCTTTCACTTAAACTGTTTTATTTATATTTTAGTTTTCTCATGGCATTGAACACTCAGTGGCTCAGTTTTATCGGGGTAATATATTCAGCTTTGTTTTTTTTTTTTTTTTTTTTTTTAAATGTGTATGTGTTAAAGCAGGAAAAACAGTAAATTTGCTGGACAGGAGTGGGGGAAACTATAATGCATATACAGCTTCAATCTCACCAAAGCTCACATTTCGCTTGTGTTCTATTACCTAAAGAATGTGAGAATTCTGTTTTGAAAGCTGGCCTTAGGTTAAAATGATAGCCTAGGGGACCTGGAAAAATGCTTTGGAGAAATGAGTGCACTGTGGTTATGCAACCTGATCTAAACTAAATAAAATCACATATACCAAGAATGGAGTCAGAATCCTGTTATATATCAAATTTTAATTTTGAGTGACTGCTAGCCTTGGTTTTTTAGCTCATTTAAAATTATATGGCTCGAGGTAGAGTTTATCACATAGAAACTACCTGATACTGGTCAAATTATTTATTGACATGCTCAGTAATGGGCAATTTGAGCCATATGTTAAATATATTAATATATACTCACTGTCTTAACAATAGACTAACAAGCATGTACTGTAATAGCCCAAATCATTGCTTGTACTTAATGCTCATCCCCTTTTTGCCTTAGAGCTGAACATTTACCATCAGGCAGTTTAATGCTAGAGCAGGCTTTTATGAATGGCATTGTCTTTTCCCATTTCTTGGGATTAATAAGTAGCAAATAAAATCTACAAAGATAACAGGAAGTGAACCAGCGCATCAGCAGTGGTGTGATTTTTTTTTATTGTTTTAAGACTGCTGATATGTGTGATTTGGAATTTAATCAGTGTTTAGTAATGTTTAGCATGTCATCCCTTCAACCCTGGCACTACTGTGGGAAGCTAATAACATGAACATGACAAGAAACAAAAACAGGAATCAGAAAAGTCACATAACAATTAAAAAAAAAAATCCAAAACAAACTGTAACTACCTATAGGTCATTCCTCATAACCGCGCCTTTTAAGTTTGCAACACTTTGATAGTGGCAGGTCTAATTAATTAATCTTCATTAACTGTATGTTTTCAATGTCCAGCACACACTATACTGTAAATGTTGGCATCGTGATCCGTGGTTATCAGGATAATTTACCAGCTAAGGAGTGCTACTGTAGAGTGGGTGATCCTGAAGGTTAACATGTCTTTAACTCCTACATTATGAAATGGTGTAATAAAAATGATGAAATATGGAGTTTAGTCTTTTCAATGCATATGCATTATGCATGGTAATATCTCTCTCAAGTACCCCTGTGCAACTCTATTAATTACTGAATTATGGCCCTATGAACAAGGCGGTAGATGGAGTAACTAGAGGAAAGCTGGTGAAAAATAGTGAGAGAGTGTGTGTGCAATACTGATTGCATTACTGATACATAATATCCGCATGATTTGATTCCGAGCATGCCTCGGTGTAATTCAGTGGAGGGAAAGGCAAAAGAGAGCTAAACTATAAAGCATACAGGAAAATGTAAGATAAACATCTCTGTGATATGGTAGCATGTCAGTGTTGTGGCTTAGGAAATGATCTACACTGCATGTTTAATGTTATCATCAAAAATCAGGGAAAGTATACCAGGTTATGTCAGTGAAAGTGTTTCTGATTATATACCTTTTACATCTCTACCATGGGAGGAAGAATGCTTTAATGCAGGAAAAATGCAAAACAGCAACTGTTTATTAACACCACACATACAAAGAAACATTTTCTCACATCTAACACTAAATGAATAGCTACAGGAAGTGAAAACCTCAAGGGTTCCTGCTAAAGGGGAAAAAAAAGTTACATTTCTTAAGATGCTTTGTAAAAGTCCAGACAACCCTACTTTCATCAGCATGGTACTATGATGCAAACAACTGAGGTGATCACACCTTGCCTTTATATTCAATTCAATTCAATTTTATTTGTATAGGGCTTTTAACAATTGTCATTGTCGCAAAGCAGCTTTACACCTGGTGAGCAAGCCGAGGGCAACAGTGGCAAGGAAAACCCCATGAGATGGTAATAGGAAGAAACCTTGAGAGGAACCGGACTCAACAGGGAACCCATCCTCATTTGGTGAAACAGACAGCAGGAAATGATCTGCATTTATACAGTGTGTTAGGTGGCAGGCAGTTCAGCTATAATAGTTGATGTTAATTGATGT
>JAQQZT010000036.1:14844212-14856052 GCA_030068275.1 Clarias platycephalus | reverse complement strand
GCAAAAAGTCTTGCAAAATGAAATCAAATAAATTGGCAAAAAAAAAAAAAAAAAAAAAAAAATTCAGTGTAATATTATGGATGTTAAACTAAGGAAATGGTTAGATTTATATTCCAGTTGAAGTAGGAGACAAATTCTGCATTGGCATAAAATGAGACAAATCATCAGCGAGCTCCTAAGGCTTACATAATATCCTTTATGTTCCTCGTCCTCAGGAAATTGGGTATTGTGTATTAAAAAAGTGAGTTCTCCATAGAATCAGTTTCAAAGCACACACAATGTTGGACGCCATATTCAATATGAAGTGCATTCAAAATTGTACCAGCTTAACTATTCGCAGTTAACTATTGCAAGGAGTGAAATGTGGTGGCAGTGAATAAACTGTTTTTGGATGTTTTAAAAATCTCTCTTTTTGTTGCAGTAAACAGATTAACTTTTTAGAGAGATAAAGAAAAATATTAGAAACTGTTGGTGAAATTACAACAGCATATATTGATTTGAAGAATAGAAATGTGATGATTGATTGGCCAGGGCAATCAGAGAAAACACTGGAACTCATAATTCATAGGGACATTGACACAGTGTGGTGGTACTGTAACCCACCCTGTCACCATACAACCTCACAGCTCCAGGGTTCCTGGTTCAACCATGAGCTCAGGCTACACTCTGTGCTGAGGTTTGCATGTTCTCCTTGTGAAACTGCACTGCCCCTTTCCGGGATTGCTCTCATTGTGAGCAAATCCAGATCTGGCAGTACAGACAGTCTCCTCCTCCTAAACCAGTTTATGTTTATTTATTTATTTATTTATTTATACATTAGAGTCTTGCTATAGTATGAGAACATAATCCATACCATGTCCCTATTTTAATAGCATCAGTGCCAAGGTTTAATTTAGCATTTAACCTTATAGATTATAATCTGTTGGGCAGAAATATTTTTGCATTTTACAAATAATCTAAGCAATACTGTTGTGATAATATGTTATGTTGATGCAGGTATGTAATAGTCCACATGTATTGTCATTAAAATAAAATAGTAATCAAATGATTTATTAATGACATTTAAGTATTCTTACAATAGTGCGTACATTATATACGGTAATACTTATTATATAGGCTATTTTAGTTCCTAAATGCTTGGACTGTAGCAACTAAATGTAATTAGAACTGTGGCACATTATTTTAATAGCATTCTTTTACAAACTGATGCAGTAAGGAGCAGTGAGTCAGCATTTATTTAATCCCAATTAAGAATTTTAATGATATCCTCCCTTTCATAACTCTTAAATCTCCTGGTAGAACTTGAAAGACAAAAGAAAAAAAGAGAAAAATATGCATAATAGTTTAACTGTTTTTATCTGAACTTAACTGATATTACCATCCAAATGGCTAGGTTTAATTGCAAGTGATTTCCTGAGCATACAGCATTTCCTCACCTGAACTAGTAGTCACATAATGACCACCAGAAAGATAAAGTTTTTTTTCCACCTCTTTTGTCCATTTTAAGTGCTTTGTTATTATACTGACAAGAATAGAAAGAGCATGAACCAGCAATCTGAGGTCCCATGCTGATGCTCTGAATGACCGGTGCTATGACTAATAACACAATTAAACATAACTTTAAAAGTCCCTAATACCTAAGTTTCTGGCATCATCTTTAATTGAACTTTTGAACAGATGTGTAATTGTGAGGGATGAAAACTATTCTGAACCCCAATCCATAAATCTATATAATGATTCATAAAAATGCAAATGAAAAAGGTAATGAGCGAATATTCTATGATGAACTTTTCAAACAGAGCGAAGGTAATGACATTATAGCAGTGCTGCTGCAAGCCTGGTTTAAGGGATCCTTGTGCCTGATAAATAACTGCATGAAAACAGACACACAAACATGAATACGCACATGTACACAATGTGAATGAATGTGGAATTCTAATTACGTAAAATAATGTCCCACAATTAAAATGGTTGTGAGGCTGCATTTAAGATGAATGAACAAAAACAGTTATAATATTTTTAGACATTGATTTATAACTTTAAATAAATTAACTGCAATAACCACACACATGTACCAAATCAGCTGTGATTTAAAGAAAAAATATTATATTATGTTATTGGCTATGTCTTGTATATTTTCATATAGGCAGATACTGTTTACACCTAGGTGTCCGTCAGTACAGTACCTGGTGTGGAATAGCCCATGGAGCTATCTGTACCCATGTGTTTATACAGTAGTCAACCATGTCATAATGTATAATCACACTCCTATCATATTTGCATTAATTTATTTTGATTATTACATGATTAACATATTTCGATTTGATGAGGTAGTTTTACTTTAATACTACAGCCTCTGTAAATGCACATCACTAAAAACCTAATAATAGCCAGAATACTTGCTAATCCTAACGCTTTTGTTTTCTTTCTCTTTTTTTGGAGGGATGTTGGGCAGGTGTAAATAGCTGTTACTTGCCAGGTGGCTATTCTCATCAGGGTGCAAATAGACACACCATTTCTTTCTTTTCTTATATTATTTCTATTTTTTTTCACTTAGTTCTATAAAATAAATGTCTAAAAGTATGGAGAATTAAGTCCTGTTTACTATTTTCTAAATGTAAAGTAATTTTCTAAATGTAAAATGGTTTTATGTAACCTTGGTTATAGTGCATTTATGTTTGCCTTGTTTATCCTGACTCTTTCTGTACTGCTTATCCTGTACAAGGTCATGGGAGGCTTGTAGCCTATCCCAGGGCACTTGTGGCATGGAGTGGCAATTCCTTTCAGGACACATACTCACACACTACAGTCACTAATGCCAATTAGTCTAATTCCTGCACGTCTTTAGACTGTGAGAGGAAACCATTATTATTTGCTATTTGTCTTGTTTTGCCTGTGTGGTCAGAAAACAGGTCAACTTTGTTTGGTCCATTCTAATTTAGATTTCTTTAAAGAATTAGTGGCATAGTGGCATTGCACCTCAAGGATCAAGGGTTTGTTTTCCCTCTTGGGTCTGTGTGCAACATGAAGCTGGCCGATTTTTGAGCAAGTGCAAACATGTCATAATAAGCCAAGCACATTATTTCTTTCTGTGTTGTGATCAGTGAATCAAAGATAATTTCTTTGCAACATCGCAGATTTGTGAGGAGTTCAAATGTTTTTGTAAAATGTTTAAGCCAAGAAAAGTATGTTTACCTTTTGCTACCCCCATTGCAGTCACTCCAGCAGTAATAAATTATTGGTATGTGTTGCTTAATGTCTGCAATGCCTTCTGTGAAATAGAACATCATGCAATTTGGATGTTGTACAAACACCATGTTACGCCATACTTAACTAAACTATGTGGAATACTGTAATGTAAGCATTGTGATGAAGCAGAGAAATAGCTTTACAAAACCTGAAATATGCATGACCAATTTGTGTACAAGAGGCATGAGTTGCACACACTGCGTGTGAAGCTGTTAAATGGTGCATACCTGTATTACGATAAGGAGCTGCCGTCAAATACTGAAGTGAAACTAAAACTGATAAAGGAGGCTGTTGAAGAAGCTGTAAACTGAAGTTGTATTGTTTACAATGTCTGTCATGATCTGCAACAATCAATGTAATTAAAAAGGTTCTGTATGCAACAACCTCTGCACTTTTGTCCTTTTGTCTATCTTGCTGCCACTTATTTCTGCTAGAAACACAACAAAATCACAATCAATGAATGAGGTTTCTATTTTTTTTTTTATTTCGATTGATACTAAATTGTATACATTTACATTTACATTTACATTTAGGCATTTGGCAGACGCTCTTATCCAGAGCGACTTACATTATTTTTTAATCATTATTTACACATCTGAGCAGTTGAGGGTTAAGGGCTTTGCTCAAGGGCCCAACAGTATACTTACTGTAAATAACCATAAATACAACTGGAATCTGATTGTTTCTTTGCGGCAAAACTGTAGCAGGTGGAGATTCAGACAATATTTGATGGCTATAGAACTTGTAATATCACTGTTGCACCATCCCATTTTGCTCATACTGTGCATGCATGGTTAGACCAGTATTTTCCAGGACATTGGCTGGGATGATGTGGACCTCATGAAAGCCCTCCAACAAGTCCAGATCTCACTCCATGTATATTTTTTTTTCCTGTGGCGCTACGCAAAGGAGAAGCTGTACAGGACAAAGCCTTTCACACTGAAGGACTTGGAGGCACGGATTCAGGAGGTTCTCAACAATATCCCAAACAACTTCCTTCAGAAGACTGTACATTCCATCCCTGGCCATTTGATAAAACTGGTTGATGTCACTGGTGCATACATTAAAATTACTTTTCACCCACACTATATTTGTCATTTGTGCTTTTTACCATCCATGTGATGAAAAAAAAACAACTAAAAACTACAAAAACTGAGTAATCTCATTTGCTGTCAAACTGTATTCTCTATGTTATGTCTCTGTGTGTCCCTGTTTCACTTAAAAACTAAAATACTAACTAACTAGATAAATTTAACTGAAGAATGTAGTGATGACTACAGTACATAGTCTGTAGTGGCTAGCTACTAATTACAATGATTAAATTACAAGCTATACTAATTGTGTAACCCTGCTCTGGACAAGGCTCCTGACTGCTGTAGCCCTAATCCCCCTGTCTGAGTGTTGCTGAAATGTTTAAATCTGAAGTGTCAGTAATGTTCATTACCATTCGAATGATTGGCAGCTGGCTATGAGGGGCTGCCCCTTTAAAAGGTCTCCAAAATCTAACACAGAGCTGGTGTCTTTCTAAGCGAGACAGGATAAATGTCCACAGTCCAAAACATTGAGATGTATTTATTGTGTATAGAAACCACTTTGTGTGGGACTCAAAATGGCATATTAAAAGCATGTTGTCCTATAAGCCCAAATATTTCCTCACATGAAAACACATTGTACTTGCATCTGCCATAGAAGCCTACAAAAGCCGCTAGAAGCTTGGCTTTGTTGGGTTTCAATCAGTGCTGTGTCTAAGGCTTTAGAGGAGATTTTCAAACAAGCTGCACTGTCCAAAAACTGTTTCTGGTAAATGAACAAACAGCATGATCTGGTAGAGAGATATTTGATTGAAAATGTTTAAAAATTTGAATTTTAATTTTAATTAAAATTGAATTTCCCAATTGTAATGATTTTTTTTTTTTTCCAGAAACCTGGCTTCTGAAATCCTAAATCTGTCTGTTCCAATGATATAACTAACTAGAAAAGTCTAATATTAAGTTGATTGGTAATGATTTACCAATGCTATAATTCCTATATAGGCAAATGAATTGTGATTACTTTTAGATACAGTAACTAATTGACCAAGAAACAGTATACAAATATGCAGGCACATCTGTTGTCCTGCTTCATACAGGACATTGAATATACATCTGTTTCTCTGTTTTTGGTAAGAGAGATTTCGAACTTTTCACTCACTTACTCATCGTCTGTACCACTTATCCTGTGTACAGGGCCTCAGGGGAACTGGATCCTATCCCAGGAGACTTAGGGCATGATGCAGGGTACACCCTGGACAGAGTGCCAATACATCACAGGGCACATAGACATACACACACCCACATGCTCATTCACACACTACAGGCATTTTGGGAACACCAAAGTATAGGAAAAATCCCAAGGAAACCCAACAAAGCACAGGGAGAACATGCAAACTCCATGCCACCACTGTGCCGCGATGACATAACATCTACGTACATTAAAATTTTATAAACTCATGCCCCACACATATGCTGACAAGTGTGAATAATATAGCTCTTTACTCTTTAATTTTAATAGACTGTTGGGTTCAGTGTCACCCATGCGTTGCAATACATAAACAAATGTTTAAAGCCACAACGGGACTGCCACTATTTATTTCCAGACATGACAGCACAGTTGTTATGAAAAAAAATTGTTCAAATGGCAAATGAAAATAAATGACAGAAAAACATAGACTTTGATGGAATTTTTACAACCCTGTCCATCAACATGATGAATAATGATTTACTGTAATACAAACTCTGAGTAGGAGACTCTGGTCCTACTTTATTTTATTTTTTTTAAGTCTCACTATTAGCTGTGTGACTACACACAAACCATACAGGTAATTGTGTATGAAGTCATGCTTAAAATATACGTATTGTTAAAAGAGTAAATGCAATTACCTTTACTGTTTCACACACGAGTGTCCAAATTGAAAGTAATACTTCCATTTACAAGAACCAAGTGTAACTGTGAAGTAATTAAATTGTAGTTACCCATACAGTTCACATGCATTTCAATGAGCCATTCGAGACTGCCACTGTAAAAAACGGCAGCACAGCAAGAACAACAGATCTGGAAACTGTTCAGGGGTTCAGTGGATAGTGACAATGACACAAAGGAAACTAGCAGGTAACTACTGATGAATTATACCTTTTTCCAACCATGTGACTACATCTTGCTCCAAAATGCTCACTGTTGACACCGTATTTAATCCCTTTTTTTTTTTTTAGACAAGTTGCCAGAAATACATACAGAACGCCAGAGGTGGCAGATGTACACAACCTCAATACTCAATTAAAAGTACAAGTAGTCCCCTAAGATGTACTAGTCACTCACTCACTCACTCACTCACTCACTCACTCACTCATCTTCTATACCGCTTTATCCTGTATTCAGGGTGGCGAGGACCTGGAGCCTATCCCAGGAGGCTTAGGGCACGAGGCAGGGTACACGCTGGACAGGGTGCTCCACTACTAGTCAAATAAAAATTTTTACTTGCTCTAAAAAAGTTTAAGTATTTTACAATTAAACATTTTTAATCCTCTGGATCTCTATCTGCCTGATAAGCAGGATTCAAAAATAAACACGATTGAAGTTTAAGCTTTTGATAACATGAATGTGCAAGTCTAAAAGAGACTGATAGCGACCAGATTTGACATTAATTAAATGAATGGTGGCTAGCGATGTTAGTCTCTTTCATTACTTTAGCTAACTAGCTAGTTGCTTCCATTGCTACCTTGTATAATACAATAAGGCTATGCAATTAAACATGGTGGTACTGCAAGCATAGATAATAAAATAAGGTAAAGGATGTGTTAAATCATTATAATTATACTTGTTATTGACATGAAACACAAAGCATACTAGTAAGGATTTGCAAATCTTTTGCTCAGGATGTTCAGTGCTAATCTTACCTTAACATGTGTGCCAATGTCAGACAAAAGAATCTAGAACCCAGAGACCAAATTGGTGGGATCTCTTGTCCGGATAACCATCAATCACTTTGGTGCACTAACCAATCTACGGTTTCATACTGACCATTCAGTTCACTAGGACTGGTTATAAACTAGGACTGGTGGAATTGTTCCTGTCCTTTCGACGTAAGATGTAGTTCAGTTGTGATATGGCGTAAGTGATAGTATAAACATGTATGCTTTACGGTAGCTGGGAAGTGAAAAAAATTTCAAAACAAAATAACAAAACTAAAAAAACAAAATAACTAATTCTAAATCAAAATAACAAAACCAATAAACCAAAATAACAAAATAAATTTAAAAACCAAATAACAAAAACCAAAAATATAATAACAAACCAAAAACAACATACAGTAACAGATCAGAAAACAAACACAATAAGATATCCAGATACAAAATAGCAAATAAGAAAACACAACGACAATTCTGTCAAACCGGAAAAGGTAGGTATAGTTTGCAAATGAGATTCTTATCGCTAATTGGAAGAGATCTCTGTCACTCAGGGCATGCAAGAAGTACTGCAGCCTCACAGCATTTAAATGTCCAGGATGCTGCAGTGTGGGAACTTCAAATAACAGGGCTCTGCACAATGGCAGGACTGATTGTAGCCAGTCAATTTTACAATATGCTGTACAACAGCGGATAGAGTATCAAAGATTAAAATTCAAATCAACACCAGAATTTGCTGCTGTTTCCTGTTGCCAGTAACACAGAACAGCCTATACACATAGCTGCCACTAACAACTCCCAGAACTTAGAGCAGCCAACATGGTCTGCCAAAGAACTGTTAAAAAACTTTCTATCATTCACATTTACCATTATTCTGATTTCACACGTATTAAGCTAATCACCCACAATATATAATAAATCACTTTAACTCATGCCCTTCACAAAATATATGCTCAAAGTCCAAAAAAAACCCCGAAATACATCAGCATACAAATTTAATCCATTCCAGAGGCAGGTTCTTAAGGCGAAATGTTGTATTGGAAAACGCATTTTCCAAATAATGTTAATGCAGATAATCTGTTCTAACCACCCAAAATGTTACCAATATTACCAATTTCTAGCACTATAATCATATTTGTGAATATATAAACAATCAAAACATTTAGATAACACATGTAAATGAAGTAAAATATAAAATAAATTGACATTTAACCTCACCTCACCTTAACATATCATTCTTTTTAACACCGGCTGCTTTAAAAAATGAAACTGAAAATGGCTCTCTTTTCTTCCTGCTACTGTCCTTGCTAACATTCTTGGAACCCTTACAAGCAAAGAAAAAAAATATTCTCGCCATCTGCGGCCTCTCGAGCCACTAGGGCACCGGCAAGTTCCAGAACTGGATCTACGACCCACAGTACAAATTAACTGTCTCTACTGGATCACCATCTGGTGGCTCCAATCCTTTTAGCTTTTAGCCCATAAAGTCACTGAAAGGTTTGTCTTCAGTGTTGTTTTGTGCTCCTTCCCAAGAGAGGAAAGGAAGGCTGTGGACATGAAAGCTCCCACCTTCCTGTGAGAGATGGTGGATGCTCTGAACTGCACTCTTTCTACACTCTCTCGTGCCTCGCAGGAAGTCAAAAAAAACTCTCTGCTACATTCCACATTCTAGGTGAGAAGCTATGCAGTGTATGCAGCAGCCAGAGTCTCCACAGGATGAACCAATGCCCCACAAGCCTGCAGCAGTTATGGTTTGCGTCTGTGAAGTTTTTATTGTCATCTGTGGCATGGAAAACATTGTAACCCTTGCTTGCCCTTCAGTCATTCTAGTAGATGTGAACCCCTCTCTCGAACCCCTGGTCACCCTGATCTCGAGTCCATGGAGATTGCCGAGAGGTTCCTGCAACCTCTATCACGGTCGAGTACCAATGGGGAAGACATTCCTTTAAAGTATGGTTAATGCCTAACCTCCTGTAGCTCTCCTTTTAGGGCAAGACTGGCCTGGGCTGTGGACAGAGGAAACATAGAAGAAGAAGAAGAAGGAATCCCCTCACCCCTGCCAGAAAAAAGGAAAAGCTCCCCAACCCAAGCCAGCATGACTGGCACAACCCAATGATGACGATGTGAACTACGAGGCTGAAGAAGGACAGATTCCTACCTCTAACCAGATAACCACACCCAAAAAACTGGCACTCTAATTCCTCTGCCAATCATCAGCATCCTGTTTGAATGCATCAGAATGGCACTAGTTGGCCTGCTTTTAAAGTCAGTGAGGGGCCACAAGTACAACTTTGTCATGGTAGACTATGCCACCCTATATCTGGAAAAAAGAAATCGCCAGCCATCACCAGAGAGCTGGTGTCACGCTTCAGCCTCATGATTCTTCTAAAGTTCTTCATTGTCCAAGGTATTTGCTGGCTGTTGTAGGTGCAGCAGTTCTGCACCTCCATCTACCACCCTCAGACTCATGGCCTGGTTGAGCATTTTAACCAGAGAATGCTACAGTGAGTGTTTGATGAAGGCTGCTGTAACTGGGATCGGATGTTCCCGTTCGTCCTCTTTAAGGTCTTCAGGCCTTCACCCGCTTCACACAACAATTTTTGACAGGGTACTATTGTCATTTTGTGCCTAACTACTCCTGTGTGGCAGCACCCCTCTCTAACTGCTCAGGAAGAGGTAGACCAAGAAGGACCATGTGGACCATAGAGATGGAAAAGGAATTGCAACAATTGAAGACCTACCTACTTTGACTGTCCCTTCCTGCTACACACTGGGGGCAGGCCTAAAGCCTGCATCTCTACCAGGGGCCATTGCCAAAGCGCAACCATTTCCTTGTCTTCAGCCTACAGCCTGTTGACTTGCTTTGACTGGCCG
This sequence comes from Clarias platycephalus, assembly GCA_030068275.1. Lineage (NCBI taxonomy): Eukaryota > Metazoa > Chordata > Actinopteri > Siluriformes > Clariidae > Clarias > Clarias platycephalus. The sequence continues at coordinate 14,845,988 of JAQQZT010000036.1, read as the reverse complement.
ATGCTACTCTTAAAGGACCAGGATCTGCACTCCTTGCACTCTTTGTTCCTTGAACATCTCACTGGAAGATTCTCTCTGCCTGTTTTTTCCTTAAATAAAAGAGCACCTTGTTCCAATTATGTGGTCATTGTCTCAGTGGCCTGCCCTGCGAGAAGCTTTACATTGGTGAATATTTATTAATATATATACTGTATTTTCTTGTTTGAACCAGCTGAACAATACATTTCACTGACAAATGTAGATTTCAGGTATCATTTTTAGGTGTGTATACAGAAACCAAGAGCCTGCAAACTACGAAGGTTTGCAGGGGGATTTCTGCCATATATAAAAGATGGTAAGCATATGTTTTTTTAGAACTCTAGGAATTATGTAAGTACTGCAGCAAGAGAAGAACACAGTGTAGTGTAAATAAGACAGACAGTCCATACATTCTTCCTGAGCATTAGAATTCTGACATAAGCTGCAAGAAAATACTGTCATAGTGTTACCTCCACTGTAAGGTTTGTCGCTGGCAGGAAAGCACAAGGGATACATGCACAGTTTGTGACTGACAAGGTGCCCATAAACAAACAACGGAGCAGATGCCATTTGTTGGGAAGGAACAACAACAACAAAAAAACTCAAGTAAAATTCGGCACCTAATTCCTTCTGGCTGTCAGTTGTGAGACCGCAGTAATTATGCTACTGTTAACTGCTGCAGTAAACACAGAATTTTTGGATTCTTTGAGACTGATGGACTCTAGAGTAATATGAGATTCATTGGGGAAAGAGATTCATAAGAGATGCTTAAAAGAGACTAGAAATTAGTTCTCATTATATGTGCTCTTTTTGGTGGTGCAGAACACCAATGCCATTCTCACTCAGCAGTGGTGTAGGCTTATGTGTTTCAAGGACAAATGAATTTACTAAAGAATTAATTTTACTTAATAATTGTCATTCAGTGCATAATACCAGTGGGTAAAAATCCAAATTGTGTATATTAAGCTGTAAGAAGTCATCATTTAACACTGCAATACAAACATCTATTATGTAAACTCTATTTCAGTGAAAAATGAGAGTTTATAAATGTTCTTCATTCGTCCATATAATGATGATCAAAAATAGATACCTTTGTAGATTACAGTTCTGAAATAATTTTGATGATATTAAACATCAGTCATACAGACTAACCTGCCATACAGAATTCAGTATTAAGCAGTGGTATACCGCAGTGTTGTAGAGACATATGGTGCATGTATTTTGTTCAGGGATGAGGGCTTTCAAGGTAAGGAAAACGTATAAATGTTCTTACCCTAAGCATACAAAAATATGTTTAGAAAAAAAGACTACTTTTCAATTACAGTTTAAAGCCAAGATAATAAATGAAAAAAGTATACTGCACATGAAGTGTGTTTCATAACTCCATCATTGCCTCACTGTAGGTTTCACAAGCTCAGCAGTCTCAGACAGCAACAACTCACTGACGCACTGTGCATTTTAAAAGGCAAACAATTAGTAAGCTGAATAACCATACAGATGACTCTCATCACCCATTAAGCTGACTAATTCCCCAATTTTCTCTCCGCAGTACTAAGCATCTGAAACCTTTCACCCAGACAGCTACACTCTTATTACTTCATTATTGTTATTAGCAAGCCTTAGATATCATCACTGTATTTTCTGTAGATTGGAAGATTGCATTGTGATTATTGTTTGTAGCTTTTCTGCGTATTTACATCTATCTATCTATCTATCTATCTATCTATCTATCTATCTATCTATCTATCTATCTATCTA
>JAQQZT010000036.1:14826755-14836792 GCA_030068275.1 Clarias platycephalus | reverse complement strand
GTGTGTGTGTGTGTGTGTGTGTGTGTGTGTGTGTGTGTGTGTGTGTGTGTGTGTGTGTGTGTGTGTGTGTTTGCGCACATGTACAGTATATGGATACACCATTATTGCACTGAGGACTTCTCTGAACAGCTAAAGCACAGAGACCTGGGAAATAGCAGGTAGAGGACAGGTGACTCCTTCTGCGACCACAGAAACCACTTCACTTGTTTTATTGCTTTATATTCTGGTCCATAGAAAGCTGTCCCAGACAATGCTTTCCTGAAGATATCCACTAAGGACAAGAGTTTTGTAAGTATGTGTAAGTGTTTGTGTGCGTGGATTCACAAACAGATTTCCTAGAGATATTTATTGGGTGAACAGTTTTGTGGATCCACGCAGAAAATCTTGCAGTCAGAAAGATCCTGTGTTCATTTGTAGGGAGCAGCAGACCTCTGTGGCTCATGTTTAAACATGGTGGCTACCCAGCTATCTAAACAAGTCCTTCAGGCTCAGGCCTGATAAGCCTCGACATGACTCGCCTCTCCTTTTAAACAAAAACAGACAAATGTGCTAGGCTAAAATGCCACCTGTGTTTACATTATAGTCACTCACTTTATTGTATTGTATACAATATACTGTGGGAGATTATGGAAAAAAATAGATCAGCTACGGGTTATTAATTGAATAAAAAGCTTCTTCCCTAAACCCTGCATTTCTTTAAAATCAGTAATACTGTAGAGCTACTGTACCAGGTTTAATTTTGTCTTACTGTATAACCCAGCAAGGGATTAGGGGAGTGGTACACTTATGTACTATTAGTTCTGATTTTTTTGACACAAATCTGATGTTTTTCAGATCGGATCACTTTCTTATTAGTTTCTAGATTGGATACACATGATATGTGGCCGCGCGACTCAAATGGAAACAATCAACTCAGAATTCATGCAACCCTTTTATTATTTTTTTTTTTTTTACCTCTGTAGCGGTATGGAGTGCTCGCTGACATCAGTCAGCACAGGTAGTTTGGGAATTTTATAGAAACGCTAGCAATAGCCAATAAAACAGCTACTGTAAAGCAAGGCATCTGAATTTCTTTAATTTTTTAACCGCAACTATATACAGCCGCCTAACTGCTTGCCATCGTCCAGATCAAAATGCCAAACATTTTCTTGCTAAAACCACATCCATTGTTTAAAATTAATATGACTATAGGATATGACCAATGACCATTGTTAAAAGCGTTATACAAATAAAATTTTATTTAACCGAATTTAAATTAATGAGCAGTCACAAACTCATGATGTGTTTTACCCCAGATGGTGTGAGCAAAGATGCATCAATATGCGGATGCATGCTGTTTTCAGAGGACAGACGCACTCACATTTGAATCACATAAAAGTCACTTTCAAAGATGAATGTGTATAGTCATGACATGCAAATCTAATCTGACCAAAAAAGCTAAATTGAGCAATGTGGCTTGTAATGTGAATGTAGCCTTATTTTGTCTTCTTTGGCAGATAGAATAAAACCTCTATAATTGCAGAACGCCCTCACAACCAACTAGTGGGTTAAGTTTATTAGCTTTTATTTTACCTCCCTGAATAGTTTTTTCTCCTTTTGCTATTGACTAGATTTCATTTTGCCGCTCTCATCCGTCCATGGTAAGGAGAAATACTTTTAAATTAGTTCAAAAAGTCTAGGTAGTGCATTTCAAAGTTTAGTCCATTTCCATTTAGACGAATGGCTCCGTTCTCACGTTTGAGCAAATGTGACATTTTAGTTAGGTTAACATATTGTGAATGTTTTTTAGAGTCATCATGTGTGAAATTACAAAACCACACAGGCACTGAGACCAGAATAGACTATATGTGTAGAAGGTCAATAATGTCTTACCCAACAGGTAAGTTACTATTACTTGTGCAGTCCCTGTGTTTGGCTAACAGACACTTGTAATGAGATGTTGTGGTGTTTCAGCTTACATTTTGGTAGATTGCTAGTGGTTGTTGTGCCCTCCAGAGAAGTGGAGAAAATGACTAATGCTGGTAGGAAATTCTAAGTGAGAATCAGGTTACAAAAAGGGACAGAGATGGAGGATGAACGCCAGGTAGCTAGACAGATAGATGGTCTTCAAGCTATCAAGCTAAGCAGACAGAAAGACACAGATTTTAGTTTTTTGCATCTTTGTCCCACTTAAATGGTTCAGATAATCAAACAAAGTTTAATATTACACAAAGATAACCCGAGGAAATACAAAATGCATTTATGTTTTTAAATGCTCTATGTAAAAAAGTAATTGCCCATCATCCTAATAACTGGTTTTGCCACCCTTGGCAGCAACAACTACAATCAGGCATTTGAGATAATTTGACAATGAGTCAGGCATTTCACAATGAGTCTTTCACATCGCTATGGAGGAATTTTGGCCCACTCTTCTATGCAGAATTGTTTTAATTCAGTCATAATGGAGGCTTTTCGAGCATGAATGGCTTATTTAAGGATCGCAATCGGCTTTAAGTCCGGATGTTGACTAGGCCACTTCAAAACTAAAATTTTTATTTTGACTCTTCTAGTCAAAGAATTAATAATGAATCTATCATTTTTATACAGTATATACATCTAATAAATGAATCCATCATCTGTATTTTGAATTTACTGTACTTACTGTAGGTTATCTTTGGGTAAGTTCTCTGATGATCTGAATCATAACGTGTGACAAATATGCCACAAAATAAAAATCAGGAATGGGGCGATTACTTTTTCATGCCACTGTAGCTACCTAGTGAAAGCGCTAGTTTAGGCATCAAAACTTACTAAATGCGACAAATACCTTAAATACCATCCTGAGGGTGTGTTAGAACCGTTTAGAGCCGACCAAGAATAGAAATCCTTGGTACAGTGTTAAACATGTCTCTGGACTGTAATCTAAGTATGAGCATCAGGTCTTTGTTGTGAAGTGCAAAGTGGCACAACAGAAAAGTGTTTGCCCAATCATGTGGCGACTGCATGTTTGAATCCGGAAGGCATTCGGGGCTGCTAGGCCAAAAGAGCAAAAAAGGGAGGAGTGGCATACTCTTTCTCCCCTATCAATCACACTGTCACTAACCACTCATGGGTGTCTGCAAGCTCATGCATGTATGTGGATAGCACTTTTCTCTGAGTTACACCACCTCCTGACATTGCATGACCTTGAAAAACTCAGAAGTTTGAAACATACTAAACAGTTTAGCACAGAAAATAAACATTTAACAATTGAGAAAAGATCAGCATGGCTGTGCAAAGGTATGACATGCAAAATCAGAAAAAAAATTCTTCTGACAGGGGAAGGATGTCTGGGGGTTAAAATTGGCCAAATAATGGAAGAGAATTTCTTTTTATTTTTAAGGGTGTGTGAGACTCGACTATCTTTCAAGCTCACCCCAAAACTGTCAATCATTTGGGACAGTTTGGTTTCACTTTTAGCCCTGTTATGCCATTCACCCCTATATACTGTCACTGAACATAAGCTCTTACCCAGTGGTATAAATTGTCCACATTTCCCTAAAAATGTAGTTTGCTGTACAATACAAATTAATTTGTGCAATAAATACAAATATAATATTATTAACTAAGGATGAAACAATGCATAATATTAAAAACCTTGAATAAAGGTTTTTAATACAAGACCATGTGAGGCGGTCTAAGTTAAGATTGAGACATAATTGTGATTCATACTAATGACAGGATGGGCAAGAGTACCAGACTAGAATCAAAGCAAATGCACATGGCGAGACACAAGGCCATGCCGTGAACTTAAAACAAAAGAGCCAGGTGGTGCCATGCTGGAAAACATGCTGCATGGAAATTTGTGAGAGTGTACATGCAGTCATTTTGTATGTTTTAAAACAACAAGATGTTCTATACAGAAACATTTTTGTATGTACTTATATACCATTATCCTCAGTGACAGGTGATACAGCAGTAAAACAATTGGTCATTACAGTAAGTGAAACCGCATTTAAATAAGGCTTCGCTTCAGTGAGTCTCATTTGGTAAATACATTTGGCATTGATTCCTCTTGCTCCTATAATTAAATCAACACACAACAAGACACCGCTAGACACCTTGCCCTTTTTCACAACCTGTGAATATTTATGATTTAACAGATTTCAGATCACCATCACATGTGTTCAGTTAGCTGTGTACTTAAATTTCTAGTGTATTTTTAGCATTTCCATTTAAGTGTTGCTTCTGGTTTTTGCATTTACTTGGATCTGGACACTGGTCGCTTGTAATCTCATTATGGCATACTCCCTGTAATGCTGCACTGTACTGTATATACTGTAGTGGCATTTGTACAGCAAACACAATACAATTACAGCCTTATGCATGTTAACGTATCTTTCATTCTGGCAAGACTGATGCGCAAAGAGACAAAAGAAAATCTATCAATAATCAGTGTCAATTCTTTTGAATATGAAAGTAATTAAATGCACATGTCCCATAATTATTTATTTAGTTAAATTGTGACTGCTTTTATTATCATAAGATTGATTGATGAACAAAAGAAATGAAGCAAAGAAAGGGATGCATCTTTATTGTAACACCACCTGTTTTTGTCTCCACTTTAAACAAATACTAAGAGGACATCCCAGCAAGTGTCAAGATCTTAAAATCGAGCACCACGTGGAAGATTAAGCTGTCTATCTCATACTTGTTTCTGCTCATTTGGGATACCTATATGTCTGTCAACACAGTTAAGAGACTAAAAAGTGTCTGTCAGTGCGTCAAGCCAGGCAATGTCCTTAAGCATAATCCAATTCTGAGTAGGACTGCTTAGTAATGCTTTCAACATGACACATACCTTTTATCCCACTCATGTAATATTACACATGATTCAGATAAGTACTGAGCTTGTTTCTTTGTCAGTTGTAACGGTGCATTATTCTAGATAGTATGTGCACTTCACAGCTTCATACCTACATGCATAATAGGGTTTGGATTACTGACACAAATTTCAAACTTAGTGTCAATACATATACTGGTTCCATACGTGCCCAAATTACAGCCCATTAGACTCATTATTTAGCATAATCAATATTACACACACCATCTGAACTGACATGGCTTCCTCTGGGAGTCTTAGCTATTAAGTGAGTGCAGTTTGTGTGTTTAAACTCTGAACCTGCTGATTGCAAATCAGTACTGAACCACCCAGTTAGAACTCATGGTGATAAGGTGAACCTGTGTTACACAGTCGGCTACTGCTGAACACTTTCCCAATTACATTTATGGGAACATTCGAAATGGAAACCATCAGGGCTTTTTTTTTGCAGCTTAATTAAACCTTAAAAGTTAATCTGCCTTAGATTTGTATTTTATTTACATAATCGTTTTAATTTAACCAAGTTCACGGGGAGGGAAATCCATTAAGGCCTCATTCCACTGGCAGAGATAAAGTTATTATTCAGGTTGAAGTCTTCCTGGCCTAATTATATCATCAGGTCTGCCATAAATATTCCCATGCATTGTAAGACCCAAACACTATTATGTGTGTTTACGTCCAACTGCCAGCTGATAAAATCAGCAATACAAGAATATATTTACATATAAATAAAAAACAGATCCAATTAAACTGAGGTTTATTGCTCTGGCGCTACATCACTGTCCATGGGAATGGGCAGGTAATAATTCTGCCAGTTTAGTGACAGATATTCAAATGGTAATAAGAATAAACACAGGGATTATTTATGCTGTAACCTTTTTGAGAATGTGACTCAATTAAAGCTTTTCAAATCATTTGCAACCAGTCTATCCATCAATCCTGTCTCGGCCAACCATAACTCAAAGCATACTGAATGAGTGTATAGCCTGAAGATGTTTCCAAGTTTCTTAAACAAAGCACTATAGTTTGGGCAGTTTATAGTTGAAACCAGTTTTACAAAGCGCCATACAGTATGTAAAACCGATTTAAACTATAAACTGCCCAAAGTGATTTCTATAGAGTACTGTAACTAGTGTAGTGCAACTGAGCAAATATATAATGCTTTTTAAAAAAAGTTAATATTGGTTAATGTTCTAAATTTTGGCGATAATTACTGTTTTTTGTTAGCAAGGAGAGATTGAACAGGAGACAAAGATATGCAATCCCCGTCTCCAGCTGCTCTTTTCTGTTCTTTCCCTAATAGCATGCTGCAATCATTGATGAGCCTCAATAATTTAGCATGCTTTAAAACATTGTCTGCTCTTTGTTGTTTCAGTAATGTGCTATTTTGAAACGGTATAGTGAGACACTGAAAAGGGGCATTAAGTACAAAGTGTTTTGGCACAATCAGAGGAGACTGTGCTGCCATCCACAGGACAACCGGATTGAATCAGTCTCTACAGAGATGAATCTGTATGGAAGCCTGTCAAAGGGAACTGATAAATGTGTTCACACAATACATGATCTACATAATCCTAACGATTTATTAAACTGAGAAGATCTCACATTGAACAACCCTTCCCCTGCTAAAACACTCTCACCAGCTAGCTCCTCCCATATCTTATGACATTTAAAAATCGAGTAGATTAAGGGCTAGCACTTTCCTTCGTTGCGAAGCATGAAGGTCAAACTGAATCTTTTTTTGAAGCTGTTTTTGCTGAACACTACTATCCCTAACAAGATGCTAACATTTATTCAAAAGTAAAAAAAAAAAAAAAAAAAGCCCAAAGCATGCTAAAAAGGTCTCCAGATGTTACCCATGCTGTAGACTAATTTGCACATTCAATGATTCATTATGATGTGGGTATCAAGTTACAAATTAATGTACATGAAAACAATTGGATTAGAATGTGATTTAAAAGAACAGAATAGAAAATTATTTTATAATAGAAAACACTATATCATAAGGTGTTTCTTGTGTGCCATCTCTGGATATACGTAAATTAACCTATTAAGCATTTTGATAATAGTAGATCTTCTTTTCAAATTGTGGTAAATGAGCAGTTATAAAGGAGATATGAGGGAAATGGTCATGCATGGAATAATTCACATATTTTACCAACAAATATCAGCAAGAATAAACTTTAAAATAATGTACAAAGAATGTGACCATATTAAAAACAATCCAGATCAGCGCCTGGTCCTTGGGAAGATAGATATCAGTTGCTTGAAACATGGAAAATGGTGATCAGTTATTTGTCTCTTGGAATAATGGTGATCAGTAGTTGGTAATAGAATAAGTGTGAAACAGGAACAATGGTAAACAGAGATTGTTCACTTGGAACAACTAAGCAATATCATGCCTGAGGTCAGGCAGTTGTGCTGGATATCAGAGTACAACAGCACAGCCTTGAGTGTGTTATTGCTTTTATACAGAAGTTACACAAACACCACTTATTATAAACAGATTAGGATTTGTTTGTTTATTTAACCAGGCAACCGCCAGCTAGTGACTGACAGTTAGTGTGATTAACAGGGGTGAAAGCCAAATGTTGAGAAAAATAAACCATGGAGCTGGTCGATAGTTCTGTAAATCTCTTAGGTTTATCTGTATATTTGTTTTTTTAGAAATTTCTCTTTACAATATAAGCTCCATTAACTTTTAGGGTCCGGGGTTAAATCCCAAATAATGTTAAATGGAAATAGGGTATGCAATTACTTTTCCAAGCACCAACTAGTGCCCTTGATTAGGGGTTAGACATGGATTTGGGATTCAGCCTTGTGTTTAAGGCTAGTCAGCTTTGTAGCTTGTATTAGGAGTAAATAGAACAACACAGATGCTTAAAAGGATAGAAATAATTACTAAGATATAATGACATGATGTTCTTAGATGTGTTTTCTTGCTGAAAATATTCCCATAATTGGTTTTGAATGTAGTTTTTGGCAGGCAGTAATGCAGTTACGTTCTCCTCAGTAAGGCGGACTGTACTGACAGACTTTAACCAATGCAGGGGACTGACAATTAGTGTAATTAATGGTTATTAACACCCGTGAGGGGTGATACATTACGTTAAACTCAGTGCTGTTACCGTCTATTATCTCCAAACTAAAAAAAAAGCACTATCTGCCCTCTTCTGCATACACAAGTTTCCAGATGAACACAATTGGTTAGTGTTGTGATTGACACAGGAGAGAATGTATGACATCCCACCCACCCAAGAGGCATGGCCAATTTGCTCCCTTAGACATGGATGGCTGGAGCATCATCAGAGAATGAATTTACGATTGTGAGGCTGACAGTCCGCCTACTAATCTAATTTAGGCATAGACACAACAAGTTCTGTATTAAATGAAAAGTGCAAAATTTAATTTGTGCAATTAAATTATAAAACCTTGAACAAATATTTGCCATTCCAAAAGCATGTCACACAATAGCAGTTCATTTTGACTACTTTATTAAAAGCATGAATCTCAAGGTTTCATACACTTTTCGTTGATCTGTAGTCCGCTGCACATAAGGAGTATATGTGAATTTCTTTAAGGTAGAAGCATAGTGACTCCCTCGAGCTTTGTACCGAGCTCATGTTTTCCCCATGAGAACATGCAGTTGTTAAAGAACAAACTGTTTTAGATCTTTAGTTTGCCTGGAAGGTTCAGTCTATTACCAACCCTTAAGTATACATCATGAATGTGTACAACCATCTTCTCTCTCAGCTAAAGCAAGGGTAATGCTTGTGCTTGTCCTTAGGGGACTCTGAGAGGAAGAGGGCTAATCTCATAGGGAATTGAGCCTAGGAGTTTGATTGATTATGGTTTCTTATTGTCCACAGCTGTTCACAGCCTGAGTGTGCTTGTAGGCTTTTGATTTCTAAAGCACATAAGCTGTTCTGTGATCACAGCTAGCTCTCACATAGAATAAATTATTTTTGAACTACTGAACTATTGTCTGTTATGTTTTTTATTGTGTTAAGTATTTATTTTTGCACAAATAGTTTTTTATTTTTATTATTATTATTATTATTTTTTTTTTTTACAAAAGGTAAGGCTATAACATTTTAAACATGAGGTCAGTGATGCAGGTCTGTTGCTATTAGAGCAAATTATCTGATCATTTTGCAAATGTATTTATCTCAGTCGCTGCATGTTTTGGAGACGATGTCGCAAAATCTCTTCTTTTCATGTTTTTGTTCTTTCTCTGAGCTAAAATTAAGGTGTTTTAGCAATACATGGAGATCACTGATTGTCTATCCATTCATCTATCCCTCCTTGTCTTGTCCTCTTTTCATTCATTCATTCTTCCATTCACCTTTAATAGCAATGCTCAGTTGTTCAAAATTCTCAAGTGTCATAGTAGATGAAGAGCTGATCCCCTACAACACTAGACATAATTTGAGAATGCATTTAAAACAATTATACATAATTGAGATCTAATGACTCTCAAAAATGTTTTCATGACTTTTGGTGATTGTATCAAGGGGAGGGGGGATTTCCATATATTAGCATGATGGCCTGCTATTAGCATTTACATAACATGGTTCCGTCCAGCATTACTTATTAAATCTTTGCGGAATGACTTTGGTTGTTGTAGACACATAGCTCCTAATTTGTATTCTGTTTCTTGTGATGGACATACCGTAACAGATGTAAATCTGCACTGCTGGCTGCTGACCTCCATAATGACTTGCTCAAATTCAGTGATGTGTTGTCCGTGCACTGCTTAGATAAAGGAATTTTGCCCTACATTAATACTTCACATACAGCACAGTGTGTGTCTGTGTGTGTTGCTGGCTCATGGGTATCAGGTGCAGCAGCATCTCTAGGGATTTTAAGCATTTACGTTTTGTTAGACTATGCATTCATGGTCTATCCTGAGAACACAGGTGGGTGGGAATACACCTAGGATGGAATGCCAGTTCATGACAGGGCACCATGCGAAACACAGTCACCACCAATCCATCGGCAAATGGCTGAATCAGCCATTTCATATCATAAAAACCTTCATCTGCACATCCTCACATTTTCCAATACCTTTTTTCTGTAGTTTTCATTCATACATTTGTGCTTGTTCATATGTAATAATGATAATAATAATAATAATACATTTAATTTATAATGCACTTTATATTTGAAACAAATCTCAAAGTGCTACAAAATTAAT
>JAQQZT010000036.1:14753796-14765602 GCA_030068275.1 Clarias platycephalus | reverse complement strand
CGGAGTACCCGGAGGAAACCCACCAAGCACGGGGAGAACATGCAAACTCCATGCACACAGAGACGGGAAACGAACCCGGACCCTGGAGGTGCAAGGCGACAGTGCTAACCACTACACCACCGTGCCGCCCCATATATATATATATATATATAGAGAGAGAGAGAGAGATAGGATGCATGCCTCATACTATAGTGGACACATGGATACAGGCAATCAAAGAAATAAATCAGAGGAGTGCTTGGGTAAAGTTTTATAGAGGATGCATGCCTCATACTATGTGGACTGTAAATATTAACATGATTGACTTGTATTATACTACACAGTTCATATAATTTTAGGTTAAATATCAGATCATATCATATTAGCTGTTTTAAACATCATGAGAAAGATAACATGGACATGACTTCAGCAGCACCCACAGGCACCTACACAACTTGTGGTGATAGAAGATAAAACATAATAAATGAAGAAAATAGATTCATCTGCCAGAGATTTATAATTCTGGCAATTCTTTATTAATCTATGACAGCGTTCTATTGTAAATTTGTATAACACTGAACAATTAAATCATTATGTGTACTGTCTTTTGCAGGCCTATATGCCCTCTTTGTTCTTACAGTAAACAAATTATTTATTATTACAGAGCTCCACTGTCACATTTTTGTGACTCCAATTCAATCGAGTGTCTCTCATTAGCTAATGAAAACAATACAATCATCAACAAATATGTTAAGTAGGTAATTAGTAGGTGCATGTAACAATCAATAGGTGCATAAATGTGATTACATCCATGAACTAGATTACTGTAACTTCAGTGTCTGTGTGTGATACTGTGGAATGTCAAACTATGTGATGAAATAGGAATATTGATGGAGTAAAATTTTGTTAGTTTTTTGCTTGGCGATTTACTTTTGGCAATGTGCTGACTTTGCTTATAAGGATGTGATCTGTCACATTTTACACTAGCTGTAGTTTACTAGAAACAGCAGGACAATTAACAAAAAATAAATAGTTCACATCGGTCATATAGTTAAATCATTATAGGGCATAGTTCATGCTCTTGAATCTGGATATTATGAAACAGAGAAAGGATTTCACTGTTAGGTGGGGTTAGTATACATCTTATTTTTAATATGTTTTCTGAACAGTAATTTGCATATTTATAGGCCTCTAAACACTTGCAACAAAAAGCTCATTAGCCGTTATGTTTGGGGCACATAATTCTAGGACAAAAGAGCAAAAACAAGATGTGAACTTGAGTGCATTGAATCTTCATGACCACTGGTGCAGGTGGCAAGTGGCAAAAATTGCCAAGGAATATTAATGGGATGAATTCATTAAGAGGTGTACTGTAAGTGTGCTTTTCTATATCAACTCATATCGGCTCTTCTCAGTCTCTGAGAGGATACACAGTGCAGCACAGTAATGTTTTCATAATGACATGTGTTCGACATACAGCCAGGGCCATAGGTATTTGGACAGTGACAGAATTTTCATAATTTTGCTGTTGAATGAAATGAAGCCTTTATAGTGTGATTGCCATGTGGGCTTTAATTTAAGGGGATTACAAAAATGTTGCTTTAACTGCTTAGGAATTAAAGCCATTGTGCCTCCATTTTCACAGGCTCAAAAGGAATTAGATGAAGTAACATAATTATAAATATAAAAAGGATTGTATTATACCATTATTTGTAATGCTTTGATGCAAAGGCTAATGGATATTACCAAATGCTGAATTTCCTCGATTTGAGATGCTTTGTCAAACATTTACTACAGCAGTCGTTAATTGCTGCCTGTTGCGTTTAGGTAAGGTGATAGACTCAGCAGTTAACATTTACTTTTTTTGCCTTAAGAAGCTCTTTCATTGCTTTCAATTTGATTCTGAGCAGAAAATATAATTCAATGCAGCCTTCATTAAGTTTGATAATAATGTGGTATGCATTGAGTCATATTTTCTTTACCAAGAATTCTGTGATCCTACACTTGTGTTGTCTTTCATAGTCTTCCAGGACTTTTTTCTGTGATAGGTCTGTTTTGTTTTACTAGCCTAATGATGGCCACCTTCAGTTGCATTGACACTGCTTTGGACTGCACATTGAGAATTCCCATGAATAGCTATCAAAAGCAAATTCAACGACTTCAGACCTTCAATATTCAATAAAATTTTATTTATATAGCGCTTTTAACAATGGTCATATATCTTCTTTTCTTGAAATAACTAAGAAACAGCCTACACCTAGCCATAAAAGTCGGTTGTCCAATTTTTCAGCCTGTGAAAAGCAAAGAGACTATATTTTTAAAAATGGCTGTAATTCCTGCAATGTGTATGTAAACACCTTGAAGTAATGTTGAAAGTATTTTCTTCAATGGGGGGGGGGGGGGATCACTGCCCAAATACTTATGAGCCTGGCTTCACATTTTAGTGTTATATATAACCACCTTGCTAAAAGAATTATAGTGAATAGATTTTCTTTCTTTGTCTTTGTATTTTATGGTAATATTTTAGTGTTAGTGTATCCCAAGAGACAAAATGTAAATGCAGCAAAAATTCTGACCTGATGTGAAGTGTCCATAATGATATTCATATTCTAACAGCATTGATATTGCTGAATATTATGTAAATTCAGTAATGTTTTGGATTTAAAATGGCTTTTTATTTATTAGTACAGGGTTAAAACACTACATATGCATCTAAAATGCAGTAGGACAGATGGATACACATTTAAATAGAAGCACTAGTTAAAACAAAGGCTGGTTTCTGTGCTTCATAAAAGCATTCTGTATAAACTGGCCTTTAGTAGGGACAGCTCTGATGTTTTTTTTTTTTTTCGTAATTTACACCAATCGTGCTACTGGGGCAGCTCAGGCCCCTTGGGCAGTGGCTCCACGGGGCCTCTGAAGGTGTCCTGTGGTGTCTGGCACAAGAACGTTGGGAGCAGACTAGGTCCTATGGGTTGTGGGGTGAAGCCTCTCTGGATTAGAATTGTTTGTCACACACATCCCATGGATGATCTATCGGATTGGGATCTGGGGAGTTTAGGGCCATGTCAGTAACATTGAACTCTTTGCCTTCTGGCCCAGTACATGGCAGCCTTTGGTCCACTGGGTGTTTTGATGGCTTTCTAGCAGTTACGTTGTTCTGGCCAGCTATTACGCTTTTCGGTGATTTGTGCTGTATTGGCTTTTCTGTGGGATCGGACTGGATGGGTTGGCCTTAGCTTCCCTATGGGCATGGAGTCTTTGGTGGTCATGATCCTGTCAGCAGTTTGCTGGTGTATAGTTGGAAATTAATATTGTTGAGTTCACCTCACATTAGTGTTGATGTTATGGTTGATTGGTGAATGAAACAATTAAGTCTGTATTTAATTAGTATTTGGATAAATTTGCATATTTATGCTGAAGTGATATACTGGAAAAAGCACAACCCTGCACACTTGGTGTTACAATAAATCAGCAACTGTATTTCAGAAATGTATAGCACTGAACTTGTATAATTTTGTGTTATTAATGTAGACGTTTTTTAGTTTTAGTATATCCTTCCCTAGGGCATTGCTTGGAAAAGTGGATTTACATTTACATTTATTATGAGATTTACATGACTGTCTGCAACCTCCATGTTTTTTTCTCCTTACCTTTTGGCTATATAGTACAGGTAAGAATTTAAACCTACTTTCACCCCTGTTATTTAATATGTCGGTTATTAAATATGGATCGGTGGCTTCACCAGTCTCACTTATTCATTTATTGATTAAGTCATCTTCTCTACCGCTTAATCTAATACAAGGTCATGAGAGCCCAGAGTCTGGAGCCTGTCCCAGGAGACTTTGTGCACAAGGCAGGGTAGGGCCAATCCATCGCAGGGCGCACACACACACACACACACACACACACACATACTACGTACAATTAAGGGAATGCCGATTAGCCTAATCTGCATGTCTTTGGACTGTGGGAGACCAAGCATGGGGAGAAAATGCACACAAACAGACCTGGGGCAGGAATCAAACCCTCGACCCTGGAGGTGGGAGGCCACAGTGCTATTCCACCATGTCACCAAGTCTCAGTTACTTAGGTATAGTTAATTACAGAGCAAAGTTATAGGTTAAATTAACAAATCATAATGTGTTGATAATAAATTGTGTTGTGGAACAGATAAATGTTAAGCAATATCACGCTGTTGTGCTGGTTTATCTTCACGGCTGTGATGCCTTTGACACTCTGGTTGCGCACTCATGCTTGTCAATGCATTACAGCCATGCGATATCCAGCACAACAGCCCTCTCTCTTGTCTGATATAACTTATTTGCCATTTTCCCCAGTGATTAAATCAGAGTACGCATTGCTACTAAGGTCTGAATAAATTTAGAAATCATAAATGTCCTGTTATTTGTTACATTGACTTACAAAACAACAGTATAAAGTTCTTATTATTGCTATCTGTCAAGCTCGAAAAATAAGCTACTCTGTAACATGACCCAGAAGATAATTAATGAGAAGTGCATTCCACACTTTTACAAGAAAACCTCCAGCTTATTTTTCCATCTTCTTCATTAACACTGTTTACTTCTTTGACACCCTGTAATTGTCCATTGCACCATGAGACAGATTTACAAAACATTACTTTCTCAAGTGTATACATCTTCTCATCGTTTAAGCAAAACCCGAAAATACAGCTTTGATTACAGGGTCTGTAATCTTGTTATAAATGTGCCAAAAGTCAGAAATGGTTCTAGTGGAACTTAACACAAAAATGAAAAAGTATTTTAATAGTGATCATATTTATAATACACATAATAATCTTTATTTATATACAGTAGTACATTCCCTACATGTCATTTTACAAAATGACAATTATATAAAAACAGGATTAGAATAAACGGCAAAGGCGATTAGAACATTAGAACATGAACGATATATGATTAATAAATCACTCACTCACTCACTCACTCACTCATCGTCTATACCGCTTTATCCTGCATTCAGGGTCGCGGGGGCCTGGAGCCTATCCCAGGAGGCTTAGGGACACCCTGGACAGGGTGCCAAACCATTGCAGGGCACCCACACATACACATAGTACACACAAGCTGCAGTACATTTTGTACATATTTATAATACAACTTATTAAACTGTATATACTGTGGTATCCGTCATATTTCTGTAAGGCAGTGAAGAACTTAGGTTCTTAGCAGTTTTGGGATTGATAGATGTTAGTGTTGGGTTTACAGGGTCACAACCGGTCAGTTCAAGACCCAAAATATAGCATCATGATGAATTAAAATTACTATCTGTGATAAAACATGATAATGTGGTTGACTTTCTCAATTCAATGTAATCAGCAAGCAATCAATCTATGTATAGAAGATAGGTTTTGTCTGTACATTCGTCAAAGTCCACTCTTTGAATGATATATTTACATTTCATACATTAAAGAACCAGAAACCAGTCTCTGGAAAATTTCTGTCTGTATGTCTGTCTGTATGTCTGTCCAGCTGATTTTGTCACAGCACGGAACATGAACTTAATGAAATCTGCTAAATCTGTTAAATCAAAATGTGAAGTGGAAGGAGAAGTTATGACCAGTTATGTGCCACATTTAAAAAATTATTTTAAACAGAGAGGGTATTTGGCTGATGATGAGAGAAGTACAACTTAGCATACACTCTGTGTAAAATACTTTCTTTGTATTAATAAGTTAGGCTAAGAGTTCAGCTGTATGGAAAGACAGCCAGACATGTATGTCAGCTTCAACCTGATATAATAATATCACTGATTACGGTAAAGCTTATTTTTAGCTTTAACCTTTTAGCCATTTCTAAAAACTCTTTACCGTCAACAACAGGTACTTACGCTATAGTTAATAATGTTCTCAAGGTGTGTGAGACTTGGCTGTTTCCAAACCATCCTCTGGATGAAGCAGTAACCGCTAGCACAAGCAATAGCAAGCACATAAACAACAAAAAGAGGAAGAGTAAAAGAGGAACAATTTACAGTTGTTGGTTTGTCAACAGGAAAAAGAGACAAATCTCTTCCCAACAGGAGGTATGCTGTTTATGTCAGGGATAACCCCTAGAGGGGGTTATCCCTGACACGAGACTCCTCGTTTGTGTTCTTTATATTTTTGTGTTCTCGAACTCCATTTCCCAGAATGCACCTCGGTCAGGTGATGGGAGCGCTCACCTGAACCGAGGTAGCTCATTAGGTTCATTATAAATGGTCATTTGTTCAGTTGATTGGGGTCTTGCATCTGTTCAGTTTAGTTATGGTGAAGTGTTTGACTGAATGCTCTGGTGTCATACTGGTTTCCTTTGTTCCTGTTTGTTTTTTTATCTGCACCTGTTCTGTCCAGCTCTGGTCCTATCTGGCTCCTGTCCTGTTTGTTAAGTTATTGTGAATCTTCTGTGTTTTCTGTTTAGCTCCTGTTCTGTTTAGCTCCTGTTGGGTAAATTCTTGTTCTTGGTTTAAGTACTGTTCTGGTTTTGATGTGTTTAAACCATGCTTCTATGTAAAGATGTTTACCTTAGTTCCTGTTCCGTAAGTTTGTAGCATTACTGCTATTTTGGTTTTCTCCTTGTTTCAGAGCGTACTTCATAGCTCCAAAGTGAGAGTTTTTGTTCATGTTCTGTTTTCTTCATTAAAAAACTTTCAAGTACTCACCTCTGCGAATATGCTTCACCTAAAGCCCACACACAGCACCCATGACATTTTGCTAATACTGGAACACATTTTTTTTTGTTTTTGTTTTACAAAGTGAATGATTCACTTGCATTAGTTATGCTATGTAGAGCATGTTTAAGGTTTGAAACACTGTTTCAGCCAGACATTCAAAGAAAACAAACTGCTATTCATGTCACATTCCTTGCTGGCCAACACTGTTGGTCTTTTTTTTTTTTTTTTTTTTGTCAAACACAGAAGAACCCCAAGAGCCAGGATTAAGATCTCTTTACTAAATTATATATAATCTCAGTTATAACATGCCCATATTTTTTACAGGAAAACTGCTAGTAATCAGAAAAACCTCCACACATAGACACACATAATTGCTACAACAAATACTAATGATTAATGACCCTGATTATTTCTATCCTTCGGTCTCTGAGACTGACAGGTGCATTTGTTGCCAAATAAATTGTACAAACAAATATTAAAATAATCAGAAATTAAGCCTTGGAAGATTAAACAACAAAAAGAACAATAATACCTTCAAGATATTGTGTTTTGTAGAATCTTGTTAGGCTGATTTTCTGATATTGTAATAATGAAATGAACTGACCTTTTGTTTTCGAACCCAATTTGCCTGTAGGCTCTTAGACTTGACCAATGCATCCATGTAGTTATTGGTGGTTATGATTTTATCCTCCACAAACCTGAAACAGTCAGGGGTGAGATCCAAGCTATTTTCTCCACATGAATAAATGATTGCCCTAATTACATCACATTTAGCTGCACCAGAAATGTCACAATGCAAAGTGAAAAATAAAATGAATTTATTTTAATAATGATACATTATATTCACATTTATTTTCACTGAGTTTTTGAATAAGGGTTGAATGAGGGTTATGGTGCCCTCTGCTATGTCCTCCAAACTTTGAAGCAAATGAATGTGAGTATCCACATCAGTGGGCTGTCTACTACGATTACCTGAACAATCTCCATCTTACCATTCTGAACTCTTTCTGTACAACCAAAGGTTATTCCATTTTATAGGCCATATATAAAGAATGTCTGAATGAAATCTGTCTCTCGTTGTTATCTTCATGAGTGCAGCAGGATGGAACTGGCTACATGGAGGTGGAGGTCATAAAGAGGAGCCTCTTTGCCACCACCGATATCAGTGAACGTGCACGTATGTTACTCCTAATACTCATGCAGCAGCACCATAGGGGGAAAATATTTTGCAGTAATTGATGCTTGATTTCAGTTTGTTCTTTTGTCTATCTTCAGGATTTTCATTAAATTCCTCATATGATAAGTAGATGGGGGTTAGTAATTGTATGCAATAAAGCATAAATTAATTACAGTCGTTTGTTTATGCATACAAAATCATGCTGGAAATCAAAGCATGCTGTGCAAAACTGAACAAGACGCAACACTTCCCTTCATCTGATCACCATGATGGCATGGTGCAGGACATTCACGGCTTGTTACTCCACTGGGGGGGGTAAGAATGGAGCACTTTACAGGGTTATTTCTGCTAATTATGTAACACAACGCCACTGTCGATCTACATGTAACTTTAACCCCCATGTTAAAAGTAGAAAGGACTAATGGCATTTAATACAATGTAATAGCCTTGATGTCACATTTAATTGAAGCTGTGATTGTCTGAATTGGTCTCACTATTGCACTGATTAGTAATAATACACCATTAACCCCTTACCCTTATAGCCAGAGCCCACATCACCTCTTTTCTTACATCGCATAATTGCAGCTTCCCTTTTGAGGACGGGGTAACTCAATCTAATGCAGAGCTTGAGCTCTGAACCTGTCTGGATTAAATGTCTGTCAAACTCCTGGAGTTATCACAAACCATGTTTTTTGTACTAGCATTACCCTAAATAAGCGTTCGGTCTTAGTTAAAGTAATTTTGAAGAGGATGCGCAGCCTACAGCGAATATTCAGACCACATGAAGTGCAATATATTACAAAGTAATACAGGAGTAAACAAGACAGAACTGGCTTTCTTGTGTTCCACATAAAATGCACTTCCAGGCTTGCTTCATCAAGTCATTCTGTTTCATGCCTTATGTTTGATCAAATAAGAGAAAATGAAAGCTCTCATCCTTACTAGCACAAATTCACAGGAACTAACAGCTTAAATCAGTTGTCACAGTAATTAAAAGATGGTCATCATCATTTGTTAGCATTTGGGTGCAGTGAAGACTAATAAATGCTAATGCAAAGTTATCAGGGAGACGTTATGGGGCTTCCCATTATCATGTTCATGGGTGAAGAGGCAAGCATAAAAGTCATCACACTCTCAGGTCATCACTATTTATAAACATTTGTGTTTATTAGATTATGTGAAATCTAAGATGAATAGAGAGACGGTTTAATGTGAAAGATTAAAAAAAAACAATAGCTGGAAGTAAGTTCACAGAACTCACTATTTAATTTACTCTAGTTACGATGTTCACTAATATAGATATGATGCATATCATCATACCATATCTCTTAAAATAAAAAAGGAATTAATTTATAGGTGTAAAACATGGTTTGAATACATAAATCAGGTTGGAGTGTTAAAGGTTTCAACTTGGAAACACAAATACTGTAAGTGATATTTTACAGTGTGTTTGTATGCATTACTCAGCTCTGGGGGGAAAATAAGAGAGCACTGCAATTTACTCCAGAAAACTTCTGGAATGTCATCAAGAGGAAGATGGATGGTCACAAACCATCAAGCAAACCTGAGCTGTTTGCTTTTTTGCAAAAAGAGTGGTATAAAGTTACCCAACAGCAATGTGACAAACTAGTGGAAAGCATGCCTCAATGCATGAAAGCTGTAATTGCAAATTGGGGTTATTCTACTAAATCCTGATTTCTTAATGTTATTTAGTCAAAGCATTAACACAATTTGTTTACAAATTATTTGCATTTTGTTTTATTTGACTTATTAAAGCTCTGCAAATACTGCATGATCTTGGGTTATTTTGACATGTTGTGATTTTGTCATATCCTTTAAATATACACTTTGAATTCAGGAGAAATATTATCAGCAGTTCACAAAAGAAAAAAAAACTGTTCATTACACCAATACATGCACCTGTAAGAAAAAAATATATAAGAAACTGATTATTTTGCAGTGGTCCCATTTCTTCCAGAGCTTTAGAATATAATGTAAAAAAAAAAAAAACTTTCATTTTGTTGACAGAAATACTACAGTATGCTTGATGTTAGTTGACCAGATAAATTAGAGTTAATGCTGTTTCCGATCTTCGTGAGTGAGAAATGTACCTGCAGTGTTACTTTCACTTAAGCAGAGCAATTCACAGTGGCCAACCTCTGAGAGTACAGGTAATTTGATTCAGTCATGCATGCATTGTGTTGGGGGAATAAAGAAGTGATTTTCCTTCACATCATCACCATGTCACCTACTTTTATATACAGTATATGTGGAGATTAATAGAAGATGTGTAGGGTACGCACACTTCATCCTTTACTACCTCATGTTCATACATTTTCTAACACAAAAAAATAGTTATAAATGTATAAATTATGTTAAATATTTAATATTTAAAAATAAATAATAAGAAATGTTGGGGGGAAATGAAATATTGATATATATATATATATATATATATATATATATATATAATTTTTTAATTATGATTTTTTTTTTTAATATGACTGAGAGAATCATTACTTAGATGCTCAAAAAACACAAAAGCTTCATGAGGTTTAAATGGCAGAAGACAGCATGAACTTCACGATAACTGCTGAACTGATGTGATCTCGCACTGCCCTCTGCTGGATAACTTTTTTCTTTTTCTTTTTGCATAATCCTTGCAATCTAATAAATAAAGAGTAATTGGTATTATGCACTGTAGCGTATTAAGTGTTTTGATTTAATTTATATGTGTATATTAAGCAGTGTTTGGGGTGTGTGTGTGTGTGTGTGTGTGTGTGTGTGTGTGTGTGTTGGGGGGTGGGACGGTATCTGCAATAACTTACCTGGACGTTTCTGTTTCATGCTCAAAATATAATTATTTGTTAATATTTTTCTTTTCTTTTTTATGATTGGAGCTTATGAGTAACTTTTTATTTGTAAGATTGACTGACTCATATATGTAACTTGCCAACAATGCATCATTAATGACAATGACTTGTTTAGCCTTTTCCAATTTAATTTTGTGGAACTTCTGAGTGGCAGCATTGGCAATTAAACTGTAATAAAGCATAGCTCTAAGCATTAGGAAAATAAATCTCCTGTCAGTCATAAAATATCCAGATGGCACAACTAAAGGTAGATCAAGACACAGTTTATATACGGTACAGTCCCCTGAAAAAGTATTTCTTTTTATTATCCTAAATTTTTAAAAAAAATTGCATATTTTTCACACATATGATTGCAATCATCAAATAAATAATATTAATATTAGACATCATTTAGAAATCCAGTTTTTAAATGATGATTTCCTTTATCAAGGAGAAAAAGCTGTCCAAACATACCTGGCCCTATGTGGAAAAAGTAATTGCCCCTAAACCTAATACAGTGGAACCTTGGATTGCGAATAACTTGCAAGTGTTTCTATCGGTAAACTCGTGTGTGTGTGTGTGTGTGTGTGTGTGTGTGTGTGTGTGTGTGTGTGTGTGTGTGTGTGTGTGTGCGTCTCTATCGGTAAACTGGTGTGTGGTTGTGTGTGTGTGTGTCTTGATCGGTAAACTGGTGTGTGTGTGTATGTGTGTGTGTGTGTACGTGTGCATGTGTGAATGTCATCCTACACCCTCGCCCCCTTCCTCCTCCTCCCCTCTCTCCGGTCTCAATTACTACAGCCACGGTTCTTATCAAAAGTAAAGTGCAGGTTAATTTGTTTTATTTTTACTTCATATTTTGTATTAATTTTGAATATTTTGGGCTGGGGAATGAATCATCACAGTTTCTATTATTTCTCATGTGGAACTTTGCTTTGATACAGACCGATTTCAAACCTTCCGTTCATATCAAAACTCAAATATGCACATTCTTGCAGGATAACAACATCCTTGAAGAATTTCAGTCAGGTTTCAGGCCCCATCATAGCACAGAAACTGCACTAGTTAAGATTGCAAACGACTTGTTTTTAGCTTCAGACCAAGGCTGCATCTC
>JAQQZT010000036.1:14720134-14734332 GCA_030068275.1 Clarias platycephalus | reverse complement strand
TCATTCATTTATTTTTTACTCAGTAGCGAATATGATTTAAAATGTAGTGAAGTACAATACTTTAAACAAAACATACTCAAGTAAAAGTAAAATTACAGATTTAAAAAACTACTTTAAAAAGTAGAAGTACACAAAAAATATACTCAATTACAATAATGCGAGTAAATGTAATTCATTACTTTCCACCTCTGATTGCTAATATGTAGATGGGTGTTTTGGTGTATGACTGTGTAAAATTGTTGCTGAATTGTATAGATTCAAATGGATTAAAATTATTAGTCAAAGAGTGATTTAACTGTGAATTACCTTTTTGTTTTGCAAAACACACTGATTGTGACAGAAAATAATCAGGAATTCAGATTTTTTTCCCCTTTAAAAGTGCCAAATTTAACAACAACAAAATGCAGTCACGATTGCTTCCTTGTTAGACAGATTAACCAGCCAAGGGGAAACAAGAAGTGTGGTTGAGTGGAACAAACAAAATGGAAATGCCATATATTATTAAAATTTCTTAAATTCTTCTTAGCCATTTGTGTGGTTCAGTGTGCTGCTACGCCGAAAGCTGCCATTATGTTTTTCATCTTTACACTTAAGACACACTTTGCAGTACCTGAAACAACTGGAACTGAAATTTCCAAAGATAGCTTCAGGTAACTTCATTAGCTTCCAGATTCAGGAGACTTTGTTTGCCATTTGTATGCATACAACAGTATGATTCCATTGGACGTTTTTGGTGCAGAAACACTTTGAATCTGTAATAAAAAAAGTTAAGATGCTGTAACAAAGCAGAATGAGCATATAATACAAGAATAATACAGAATAAATAAAAGGATTTAAGCTAACCGTCTATAATACTTTTATAATAATTATGTAGTACACTGTGGGATGTTATGGACATGATCCCCAGATATTGAACAATTGTACTACTTCAGATTTACAAATTGCAGTGTGTCTTGAAGGCTTAATTGCACATTTGCATATTCACAATTTTCATATTGCATTTTTATTCTTCTTTGATAAATAGGTGAAGGACAGTAACTTGGTTTTACACCAGATACACTGGTTATAGCAGCAGGTCTCTATATTAAAGAGATTAAAAAGAAATGGATTGTCTGAAGAAAAACATTCTGTACAGAAATTCTTTAGCATTTTAAAATGTATAATTAATATCTAGACAGCCAAAACATAGTATTAGTGCTGATTTATTTTTTTATGTTCTACATATAACAGAGAAAATGTGTGTGCCAAAGAAGCTAAGAAACTTCAGAAGTCTATGTAACATGGAACTGATCAATCTTGCTTCCCTAAAAATTTCTTGCTAACTTCAGCCATTTTGGAAAGATGATTTTATATTTGCCCCAAAAAAGAAAAATTTCAGCGTTACACTGCCTCGCTTCAAACAATAATCTTTCAAATGCAAATTATTCATATTTCTTATAGTATTGATACTGAAATTGTATGTAATTGTATTGTATTGTATGTAAGCCATGTGTAAGCTTCTAGGAAGCATATGAAAAATTGTTGCTTAAATTAAAGCACTCCGGGTTTTGATCAAAGCCTATAAAGCAAAAACTAAAGAAAAAAAAGATTTATACAGTATTTATAAGATTGTTTGTTTGATAAATTTAACATTATTTTTATTTTATAATAATTGTTTTTATATAATAAAAAAAAATCTGTTGACTTTAAACAAAATCTGTTTCATTATTATACTAAATTCTGCTTTGATTAATCCAGGTGGCTTATCTGATTTGTAATGAGATTGATTTCATGGTTAAATAGAAAGAACTGTGTCATTGTTTGTTATACTGAATGTGTTGACTGATATTCTTATCATGTCATCTTAAGATAAAAAGAAATGTTATAAACCAGGCTGCAGCTGGACTCGGTCAGCTGATAGTCGTGTGACGGAAGATTCCACTGGGTTTTAGTGTCTCTGGAAAGTCTGGAAATGCACAGTTGGATTGCGATATGTTTCCTTAAAGCTCATAAACAGTTCAGTCAGTGGAAAGTGCAAGTCGTTGCTGTTCTGAATCAGGAAAGTCCTCTAAAGGACAGTTGGAAGGAGACCAGACTGCTTATCAGGAAGCTTTGTGTAGGAGCTCAACAATTTAACATTGTCACTGTGAGACTTCTGTACTGTCTGGTGGACTTGATGTGGTCTATCCTATGTGAAACACTTCCAGTTATTTAGCTAAAGTCTTACTGTATTATTATTTTTTTTGTTCAGCTCCCCTTCAAGCTGTGATTATTTAGTGTTCTAATGTAAGGTTTTCTGAAAGGTGTGTTGACAGTCAAATTCCTAAGTGGTTAAAAATGATCTCAGTGAATAATAATATAGAATCAGGTGGTCAATAAATAACAGACTTTATTGTTGGTGTTGAGTGTATTATCTGCCATTTGGTTAAAACGCTGTTTTCACTGTGCCTTCTCCAAAGCCTCTGTTTACGGAAATTTCCACATCTTTTAAAGCTTTCGAAATCCTTTAAAGCCGTTGTAAATGAGCTGTTTGAGTTGAACAGAAAATGTGGTGATTTGTCAAATGCCACTCTGTTAAAAGCCTCATAACCCTGTCTCACGTCACCTACATTCTTTCCCTTTGTTTAATGTTGGTTTCATATTTCCATCTTTCCACTGCACAAGTGGTCTGGCATCATTTGAATAATGGTCTCGCTAAGCGAACGCACACAAATGAGTGTTTAGATATAGTTACGCTCATCTCGGTGACTGTGACACAATGGATTTTACCTGAGAGGCTTTAGGTTGTATTTGTTTGGCTTGGCAGACACAGAGAGAAAGACGTCATGTAGTGTAAAAATAAGTCTGACGTCTTCGTGCTGAACACCACTTAAAATGATGGGCTGACTGTGCCGCAGTGAAGGGACAAATCCACTGGCTCTGGAGTTGGAGAGAAAGGGTGGGGGAGCAAATGGATAGAGGAGAAACAGGGAGCATGAGAGAGATGAAGGGAATTTACACCCATGGAAAGTATGCTGCAGGGAACTCTCGATAACACAGCTGCCTCATTGCACAGCTCAGCTGATTTGGATTTTCCATCCCGCTCACCAAGGGAGGGTGTTCAGGGAGTGTGAGAGAGAGGATCGCAGTTGTGTGTGATAGATTACAGTTTTCCAGCTTGACATGCCCAACAGGAATGTGTCAGAACGGAGCAAACTGAGGTTGGTAAAATTGAGTTTAGGCTATAGTCAGCAGTGACACACATTTTCCAGCCCTTGTGCTCTTTGACTGGAGATGAGTCAGCATAGACAGCAGTCGGGTTAAAGAGCAGTTGAGGAAGGAGGACTGTAGTTTCGCTCCCTCCCTTCCTGAAGGGGCTGGGCCTGTCACTGTGCTACTGACGCTCTTGCATAAAGAGCAGCAAACAAGAGTCTGCAGTCTGGCTGAGCCTCAGAGACGTTTAATCAGTGGTGCAGAAACACGGTCCCTTTTGAAGATTCTTTTTTCGGATAACAGCTTTCTCATGCTCTGGTAAATTCAGCCTCTGATCTGGTTTTACGTGTTGCTCGTTTCGCCTGCGACCTATTTCCTGCATCGAACTCTTGCTTTAACCACAACCTTGACTTCAACACGCAGCAATAAGAGGAAGATAGAAGAGAAAGAAAAGTCTTCCCATCAGGAAAACCAAAGACGACTACCATTTATTTCTGATCCAGATCTCATTCCGCTCTCACCCTGGGGAAGACAAAACGGACCCCTTTGAGATTTCTCACTTCTCAAGTCCGCTGCAGGATTCAGCGAGCATCTGTCATGCACCTGAAAACCATGAAGTGCAACCCCTTCTGCCTTATTGCATCTCTAGAGGACCTGGATTTGTTTAACAGACCTGAGGCCAGGGTACTGTAGTGCTTTTAGTGCTTTCAGCCAAAAAACACCTAAATGTGACTGACTATGGTCTTGTAAGAGTAGACTGGTAAAATGTACCTGCTTTTGTTCAGCACTTTTATAAAAACATTTTAGAGGGATTAGTACAGGTATTAAAAATTGTACCGCAAATTATTGACTTAAAATCACTTTGCTAGGTTCGATTGGCAGTGTGATTACAGAAACCTATCCTAGGTTGTATACATGTATGTCATTTTTCAGAGGTTAAGTCACAGAATTGCTAATGATCCAGAAACATCTGAAAACATCAAACAATTGTGTAACTGTTAAACAGCATACGATTCTGTTCAATACATTACAAAGGCTAGTAAAGCAATATTTATTTAATACCCAGTTTAACATAAATTCGATAGTCAGGTTTCAGTGATTTTCCTGACAGACTTGATGGTCAATACGTCAGAAATGATTTCTTCTTAGTCTGGGACATCATAGTTCTATGCTAATTTGCGATACTGTTCTGCTATGCTTTTCCAAAATACTTTTGTCCAGTCACTACTGTGAGGTAACTGGTTAGTCATGTTGTCTAAAAAAGAAAGAAAAGAAAAGATTGGGAAAATGGAAAACAATGGAAATGAGCAGGGGTGGAATGACGAATGAGGAGCGATTCAGACTTGTGAGTCTGACGTGAGTGATGCTCACAAGCTCACATTTACATACAGTTGGTAAACGACTGGTTTTCAGGCGGTTGGCTCATAATACAATCTTTTTGCATGTGGGCTGGTCCAGTTTCCCACCATCATTTGTCTGTGCTCCTGCATCCTTCAGTGAGTCTCCCTTGTTACCTTGGATACCAGGATCTTGTGGCATGTTCCTAGAGCCAGTCAATTACAGGCCTTATTTAGCAGTAGAATTTTGTGCGTCACTGAGGATTAATATAGACAGGCTAACAAAATGTCAGTCTCTTTTAGCTTGAGTGAAAACAGCAAGAATAATAATAACTTACTAATTGCAGCTTCAGATTGCTTGACTATGCTTCTGTGTGAAATGTGTTTTTCGAGTATCTGTGTGTTTATTTCTGCTTGTGCTTTTTCTCAGGTTAGTTTCGAAGAGCTCTTCCGTGCCTTTGATGGTGAAGTTACCTTTCAGTTTTTTAAGAGCTTCAGGAGAGTGCGAATTAATTTCAGCAATGCTCTGGCAGCTGCGGAGGCGAGAGCGAGACTCCACAAGAGTGACTTCAATGGCTCAGAGCTTCGACTTTATTTTGCCCAAGTATGTTAATGCTATTTTAAATTCTAATTAAAATTTTTATTTGTCACATCTTTCTTTTGTTCTCTTTCTGACTGGCAGCAAAAGATTCATTCAGTGACAGATTACCCTTAATTGTTGCTTCCTCTTTTTGAATGTCACCTTTCTCTCTATAGTCAGTACATATAGGAAGTGCACGACTGGAGCCTCCGAAACCAGATAAGCAGTTCCTCCTCTCTCCACCTCCATCTCCTCCTGTGGGATGGGAACAGGCTCAGGATTCCACACCTGTTATTAACTATGACCTTCTTTGTGCAATCGCCAGACTTGGCCCAGGTACCTTCATGCATACAATAAGAATAAAACCTACTTGATTGTATTTCTTTAAAAAAGTAGTAGAGTATCCTTTCACATGCCTTACTCATTGTCTTCTTTTAGGGGAGAAATACGAGCTACACTCTGGAACCCCGACTACCCCCAGCGTGGTGGTGCATGTGTGCGAGAGTGACCAGGACAGCTCTGGTGCTGAGGACGATACGGACAGCTTCAGACGGCCACGACCCAAAATCATCCAGACCCGGCGTCCGGATTACAGCTCCACCGTCACCCAGTGAGCACAAGGAGTGTGTCCTTGTGCTGTTAAGTTTGTTTTTGTCTCTGGACTGTTGGACGTGCAGGTAGTCTGTCTCCATAGAGGAAGTGTTCAGTCAGAGCTCAGTCTGGAGAGAAAGGCACACTACATTTGCAGTGTCTTTCAGGGGAAAGTGAGTTTTATTGCATGCATTTGTTGATAAAGTGGCTCATTTCCCAACATCTAAAGGTCAATGGGGTTTTATGGATGTTTCCATTAAGTCTATGGCTACAGAGAACAAAAGCCTCCCATTGTGGCTTTATTTATTTCCTTTCATTTGAGAAGCATGTTTTAGGGCAGTTCAAGGTGCATTTTTAGGATGGAATTTGTTGTCCTGTTTTTTTTTTGTTTTTTTTTATCAATAGCCTCCTTTCTACAAAAGATGTTCTCTTTAATCAGTGGAAATGTGAGGTATTAATACAAAGCCTTAGTATGACTGTTTGTTAATCGTAGATTTGGAACATTTGTGGTAATGGGTATTTTTTATTATTATTTTATATGTTGGTTGTAGAAAAAGATAAGGAAGTTAAAATACAAATTGAATTTAGCAAGCTTCCTTTCTCAAAAAAATCTTGTGTTGAATAACAGTTTGTTTACCACTGATTTAACAAATGTTTTTGGTCAGTAGAAATGAAATGTTTATCAGACATCCTGACACATTATCCTGATGATAATATTTGTATGACTGAAATTTGCATTGAATCTCTTTGACCATAACACTGTAATACAATCAGTTGTAATGAGGGACAGCCTTTATGCCCTTTATTAGGATTTGCACAGGTTACATTTGTTACATGGTAAAAATCAAGTGTTTGCTTCATTCAATCAATTCGTGTTGTTTGACTGTATGTATGTTCACCTTGTTATAATGTCTTATTTGTCTGACTGTTCAGAAATTTGAAAGGACCTCCTTGGTTTCCACAATGTATGAGTCAGTTTCCACACTGTTGACTTAGTTATCGCTTGGATGTATGTCATCTTGTGATTTGTACCTTAACAACCAAAATAATAAATCAGGATTTTGACCTGTGGGTTTTTTTCCATCATTTAACTTTATAATTTTGAGCCCCAAGCCACATGTGAGATGCTTTTTTTTTCACTCATTCATAAAAAAAGAAGAAAAAAAAAACGTATAAACCTCTATAATGAGGTAATGATGCATGTAAAGGACTTTTCAATGTGAAACGTGGATTAATCTAGAAATAGAATCCATGAGGATAAAAAGACCTCACATGTCATCAACAATGCCTATCTCAATGTGCAGCATTGTTCCCTCTGCTGTAGAGCTATTAATCCACAAGGTCAAATGGATGTCTGTACACTCAGTTTTCTGTCTGATCCCACTCAATAAGCCCTGTCTGCTTTCTGGCATTTTTTTCTTTATTACATCTACATAATAGGATCCAAGGAAAGCTTATTACTTACACTTACACTGTGTGTGTGTGTATCAAGCCACTATATTAGCTTTACCAATGTTATACTGGTTTAAATCATTTCAAATTAATATTTTTCCCCACATCTACTTTTTAAAGGTCATGCAAATCAATTCTTGGCTTGGGGAAATGTTAGCACATTTTTGGTTCAGAGTCTGCTCATTAAACAGTAGTGATGACATGAGGACGTTGCCCTCACTGACCTTCACTCTTTTTTAGACTCATTAAATGTGCTGATGACTTGAGGGAGATGTGTGTGTGTGAGACTTTCATATATGTGGGTGGATCTCAGTCTCTTAGTATAGACTCAAGAGTCGCCTTGTGCCTATAATTTATGAGTCCGAAGGAGGTTACTATAAACCACAGGTTGTGCTTCATTAAATCTTTTTATAAATCAACCCACTGGAGATTCAAAGGTATGTTGTATGTATTTTTTTAGTTTTCTGTATGACTTTTTTAATCTGTGCGTTTAAATCAGAAATTTCATTTGATATATTTCCTGACATTGAACTGTACTGTACATCATTTAAAGTGCTGTGTTCAAAAGCAAAATCAACTCATGGTTTTCTTTTTTTATAAATAGCAAAGGCGAATATGCTAGGACAGAATTGTTCAGATGTGCAATCTCTCCTGCTCTCCTTGCTTCAGCACTATCTTAATGAAACCTGGAAATTTCCAGCAGTTGCTCTGCCTCCTGCTGCTCACCAGCCACCTAAGCCTTTCAGTCCAGTGCCAATTAAAGCGCAAAACCAAGGATTCATCTACATTTTACTGATGGTTGGTCTCTTTAGCTTTTTCACCTTCGGCATCATGTTCAGTTACATCCGCTCTAAAAAGCTGGAGAACTCGCAGGATCCATACCACCAGTACATAGCCAGAGACTGGGCGAGTGTGTTGGCTCCATCTGCAGTCATAACACGGGCTCTCAAAAGGGAATCTGTGGTTATTGGAAACCCAGCAGCCCTGGAGCACTTACCAGGATGACATGGAAAGAAACTGGGGCAGTAAACATGGATAACCGATGATTATTGCTCTGTGGAAAAAATAAAAATGCTTTTAGAGTGATTACAAGGTCAAACTAATCAAAAGATTAAATTGTACACTTCCCAAACAAATCAAAATATTCACAATGACACTGTATATCTAAAATAGAAGGCTTACTTAAAAAGATAACACTGTAAGCATTATTTTAAACATAATTTTTATTTACATCATAATGATTTGTCTCAGCCATGTTCAAACTATTTTCTCTTTTCAAATATTCTTATATACACAAATAATAATAAACAATGAACCATCTAAAATGTCTTGTGCAATCTCATCTGTTTGGTGTAAGCATTATTTTAAACATAATTGTAATTTACATCATAGTGATTCAGATTTTTTTATAATGTATACACAATATACACATATACCCATTTATACATAAATAATAATAATTGTAAAATGCCTTGTGCAGCCTCCTCAGTTTGGTGTTGTTTACAGCAGTGTTTTGAAATACAGTGTTATTCAGACATCTTTACATTTGAGAAGATTCTTCATCCACATAATAAATCTTAGCCAAGAGTTCTGCTGAAAGGCAGCTGCATTCTCTTTCTCCTCCATGAGCTTTTTCTCATTCTCTTTCTCCTTTTCCTTTCGATGTTGTTGATCAGCTTTCAGTACTTTCTCCATCTCTTTGTTCATATTAAAATGAACCATCTGCCAACTAATTAGAGGCACGATCAAGTTGAAGTCATCCACTTTCTTGTTAAGCTTGGCCAGTTCATCAGAGAAAGTAGCACAGTGTTCTTGCCACTTGATCTGCTCTGAGTGTTTCATGGGGTTTCCTAGTCTGGCCCGGACTTCTAGCAATTTCTTGCACATCTTCCCAATGGTCTCTTTAATCTCTTTCTGAGCCACTATCCATTCATGCTGGTAGCCGTTATCTACAAGGATGCGGTTAAGGTTGTGGGTCATGGGATCAGCATAGGGGTTGTAATCAAACTTTCTTAGTGGTTTGCCAGCACCGCTTAGGTTACGGAAGTCACCGCGCGCCATCGACTCCTGGATAAGATCCTCAACCAGCCTCTCTACAGCCTGCGTTATCTTGATCTTCTTCCTTCGCAGACATGTATCCCTCAAAACCATGGCTCCCTCTTCTGCCGCTGCTTTTTCCATGCATTTGAAGCGATATTCCAACACCTCATCTGTAGCTCTGTCCATCCGGAACTGCTGATACTGTCGTTCACGCTGGCTTGGTGTTCCAGAGCCCACGCCTTCATAGTTGAGGTAGTGTCTGTGCTGTGGTGTATGCCTTTTAACCTTTTCCTCCTCCTTCTCTTCCTGAATGCTCTGAAAGCTAGTGTTTTGCAGTGTCAGGTGGGCTAGTACAAATCTATACGCCTCCTCTATTTGTGAGAATAAAGCAGCATCAGCGGTGGAGGCTCCAGAGTCAGGGTGATGGAGTTTGGCCATGCGCAAGTAGGCTTCTTTGACCGCGGCATGGCTGACTTTGTCCTCGGGCAGCTGCAGCAAACGCAGACTTTCTTTTAAACCACGGCCATGTCCAGGACTAGAGGTGAGCAGGCGAAGAGTGATGGCGCTGTAGACAAAAGGCAGTCTGTGACGGTCTCCAGGGTTAAGTCGCAGTAATGCAGAACAGCTCATCGTGCTGAAAAGAAGAACAACTGCAAACATTGAGAGAAGACATAGACATTAAAATGGTCAAAGTAAACATACAGAAGACATAACACAATCTGCAAGCATTTCCAGTAGAGTGCCAAGTACAAAAAATTGTAATGTTAGGAATAGAGCTTAAAAGTTAGTGCTTAAAAATCTCAATCACAATATTAACTAGTGCAGTTTTCTAATCTCAAAAGGCTGCAATTTACATATAGTCATAATTTTTGAGGTGTATATTTGCTGTTAGCCTAGATAAATACAATTAAATACAAAATGGTACATTTAATAGTCACATATCGCAGTATAAATCACGATATGTGTTAAATTAATTTGTTATTGTTAGAGTGCTCTTGGGATGAAGTCTCTAATTTGTTAGAGTGCTCTTGGGAAACCCTTCGCAAACAGGGAAAAGCTTTATACAGTACGTAGTACTAATGACTGTAAAAAGCAAGCTAAGACCCTGTTAATTCTCTGAAGAACCCTCGACTCTTGAAGAACACTTTCCTTCCGAGTGCACATCATATCAAACACACAGAAAGAAAGATTTGTTTACACTTAGCACATCGATCTTTTTTTTTTCCCACTGCGTTGTCCTTCTGCATCAGTGCTGCAATGCAATATATTACAGGGCCAAGCACAGAACATGCTTAATGAACCCTACTGAAATTGTGTGATGTGTCATGGTCGCCATCATCATCATCTTGGTCTTCTTTATAAACACCTTCATCATCATCATCCTTATCATCCTCTTTTTTCTCCATCACCTTCATAATCTTTTCCTCAATCACCTTCACCACCATTATCTTCATCACCATCATCATTTTTTACATCACCTTCATCATCACCACTATCACTGTCATCTTCTTCTGTTTCGTTACCACCACAATCATCTTTATCAACTTTTTCCTCATAATCACCTTCATCATGATCATCATCATCTTGTTTTTCTTTTTTCCTCCATCACCATCACCATCTTTTTCTCAACCCCCTTCATCACCATCATTAACTTTTTCTTCTTTTTCATCACCATCTTCATCTTTTTCTCCATCACCTTCACCATCATTATCATCATCACCGTCGTAATCATTTTCTCCATCACCTACTTCATCTTCTTCTCCTGCTTCATTGTCATCACCATCATAATCTTCTTGGTCACCAACATCATTATCTGTTCCTGCATCATCATCATTTTCTTCATCATCTTTTTTTTTTTTGCATCATTATTATTATTATTATTATTATTATTATTAAATGTAGCCATAGAATATATACACACTGAAATTAATACCTCTATGACGAAACGCATGAAAGAAATGGATTATGCAACTCCAGAAAGGCTGTTTTGATATTCCCCAGTGCAGGGATCTTTTTTTGAAGCAGCGCAAAATGTCAGCAGATGGACAAACTAACGGCGTCTCACCCGTGAACAATCTACTGTTTAGGATGGTTTATGTTTCTGAATGGATGATAAGAGTAAATTACGTCACATTGTGCGACAACCTTAAGATCACTTTACAGATTACACATTACGACATGTATTAATTTTTTTTAAATGTTACATGGTGTTCGTTTTAAACTGCTCTCAGCACTTGGTTTAAGAGCGACTGTACACCCCTGATTTTCCCTCCGCGGGTGTATCCGCCCCTGCTAAAAGCCAAGCCTATGATAGGTTTAGCGCATTAAAGCAGGAAAAAATGATGTGCCATACCTCAGTTTACTCTCCAAATCCCCCCATTTACAGTGAAACTCAAGTGAAACGACCTTGTGCCCCGGAAATCGCGTTTTGTTGTCGCGTGAAAAGGAGAAATGCTTGCTGGGATTTGTAGTTAAACAGCTTATAGTCAGAAACTTCCAGAGGCTGCAGTGTCGCAAACTAACCTCTAGATGGAGCCAAACACCACGTGCCTCCCAGCAGTGGGAAATGTTATTAATCATTTTAACCTCACATTATGTCTATGGAGTTTGCATGTTCTCTCCGTGCTTGGTGGGTTTCCTCCTGGTACTCCGGTTTCCTCCCACAGTCAAAGACATGCAGGTTAGGCTAACTGACTTTCCCAAATTACCCATAATGTGTGAATGAGCACCCCACTTCATAGGCTCCAAGCCCCTGTAAGGCTGTATACAGGATAAAGTGGTATAGATGATGAATGAGTAAGTGAACCTCAGATAAATTACCCTTTGTGCATAGTAATTTAGAAGTTAATGTGCAATGAATTTAATTGATGCACTTCTACACATACAATGACCAATAACACTGGATTAGCCATAAAACCGATGAAGCTTCAAGAAGCCTTTTCACTTTATATAAAATAGCTGAGTATAGTTCATTTGTAGGCTATTACTCATAAATATGTGTTATCCATGCTTACATATTGATGTAACGAAAGACTATTCTAACATAAATGACTGACTGCAGATATTTAAAATGGAGCAGGTGGTCCAATAACAACGATCAGCGGATCATTTTGGACCTGCTGATACTGTAGGTAAATGCTCTGGGCTTCCTGCCAAAGACATTTTTTTTTTGTAATAATTTTTTTTATTTTTTTAATGCTCTTATTTTTATTTTTTTACGCTTTTCCGTGGATCAGTTGGATTTCCTGTCCATCAGAGCCTTTGGAATCAATCCTGATTTCCTCTGCTTTAGGGTACTGTCAAATGGTTATATTACATTATTATATAAAAAAAAAAAAATTTAAGCACTGTTGGGTTGTTGGATGGTTGCATTCAGTATATGAAACATACTGGAAATGCAGTATGAAGAACACTGTTACTTTACAAATCATTAAATTATATGAATGTAGAATGCGTTGCTCGTTATTGAAATGCATCCTGTGCACAGTTAAAACTTCAGGACACACACACACGAACACAAACATACACTTTCTTTTTTTGCATAATTACACACCACACACTCTCAGATAATCTCTTTAAAAATACTAATCATGTAGAATTTTGTCACATGAAGTGTATTTATGTATTAATTCCAAATGAAAAGGACAGTTTATCTAGCACATCTGTAGAACAAATCTACATCGACATATGTTGATTATTTGTCTGTGTTCACATGTCTGGTCAGTATAATGTAGGTTGTGTAAGTGGATCATTGTTCATTTGGTTCCCCAGAGGACCACGGGGGCATTTTACAATCTGAAAAAAGATCAATGCACTGAGATCAATCTGTTGGAGTGCTTTTCCATCGGTTGTGTCCATATTGGGCTACAAAAGAAAAGTGGCACAGATTGGGAAACAGACCTCTCAAGCTCAGAAGCACAAAGAGAATATAACAGCAAGGAAGAAGCCACGGCATAATAGGATTGGGAAATGACGACTTTTACTGACGAAGACCTGGACCATTATTTACAGAATCAGGTCATACAAATAATGAAAAAGATTTGCAATTATTTATATAATTTGAGTATATAATGTATAGAATTGTATTTGCTTTTTTAGATGAATTGTAACAAATAAAAAATAAGAAGAAATGGTGTGGGTTTGCATTTGAATGAGATTAGGAAAGCATAATTGAAATAATTTTGTGGAAAAGTAGTGGCATTAATGCATTCTGTTTAGGTGGACCTCAGACATCGTCAGGTCTCAAAATCTGTCGAGGAGGTGCAAAAAATAGTCAAAGAATTAACTGCTGAGATCAGCTCAAGGGATACACGCTTTCATTCCATTACCAACACAGGAGTTCACAATAACAGCTTCAAAGTATTTTTTTTATTTTATTAATGTAATGTTTATTTAATATCCAGTAATTACTATAGGTCAGAATATTTATTGTAACTTCTATGTGTTATCTCTAGGATCACCCTGCTCTAGCATCCAAATGGGCAGCATTACTTCAGGGAAGGGCTACTTTCAATCCTGCCATTCAGGTAAAGCCACTGAAGTGAAAGCTACTAATCTCTCATGCAATATTATTTACAGAAAAAAAAAATCACATGTGAATTTTGTGAATATTAGATATACGTGTGCTTTTTAGGCAATTTACCTATCACTTCTGAATGAAAAAACATTACATGCAAGGTTGACCTTGCTACTGTATGTGTCCCTGCAGGTGCTGACTCCCACTCTGTTCCTGATTTCTGTGCCTGTACGGGGCCTGACAGGTTATAAAGAGAGACGGACACGTCAGTGGCGATATTACACGCTGAGTGGTTCACAGCTTCTTTCACCAGTCCGAGAACCAGAGAAGTTGCACCAGTGGCTGGAACTGGAAAGTTTCACTAACCCCATTCAGGAGTGGCATGATACCCGTGTGGCTATTGAAGGTGACCTTGTGCCAACCAAAGTAGTGAGTGCCTTTAAGGAGCAGTTAGAGGCAGCTATTAAGACATGTGGTCTGACAGGTGAGCTTACTTACATATATATATATA
>JAQQZT010000036.1:14701783-14720034 GCA_030068275.1 Clarias platycephalus | reverse complement strand
TATATAAAATATGATATAACCGTAAGGTATCAAATCTAATAAACTGACAATGGAAATTTGTAAAAGTATAAATCCTATAATATCAGGAGGGGCTTTGTCTGCCACTTGACTGCATTTTGCATATCAGTTTGAATTGCTGTTGGCTTTATATATTTTAAACATTACACAGATAGTGCTTATGTACAATGTGCAATGTTGTATTCAGTAATGTTTTATAGGCTATAATTACAGTTTCTTGATGGTCAGTTAATCTGTAATGCTAATTAGGAATAAAATCTATAGCAAAGAGCAAATCTATAGTAAGGATACCATGGGATGTCTGTGCTTTTACGGTTAGCATTGCTGCCTACACTGGCCTCAGGCACGCACACATACAGAGAAAGAGAGAGAGAGAGAGAGAGAGAGAGAGAGAAGGTTTTAGATTCCCACTGTGGTGTTACACAAGTCTAGCATCATCACTTCACAACACTCCATGACCTTTCCTTACTATTATAAAAAATACATTCTGTAATCTGGCTTTAAATCTATTCCACCTCCTCTTGGTTTGTTTTGACTGTTTTCTTACATTTGCTGTGATAGAGAAATTGAGCATACAGGAGTCATTGGGCTCAGTGGTACGTGTAGCAGTGGAGATATCAGACGTACAGATTGAAGTGGAGCTGGTACCCACGGTGGAGGTGATGAACTGCTGGCCCAAAAGAGCCCGCTGGCCTCGTCTACTACAGAGGTGGCCTTCTACAGAGTGCACTCGCTGTATTAAGGTAAGAAGTGGTGATATTATGCTTTCAGCACACAAGCACACAATTGTGTAGAATGTCTGTATGCTGTTGCACTACACTTTCCCTGTGCTGGAACTAACGGGCCTAAACCGATTGGAACGTGGCAATGCTGGTGTGCACAAAAACACATTGTTTGCCCAGGAAGGACTGGAAAAGCTTGTACAGAGCCCTGACCTCAACCCCTGTGAACTCCTTTGAGATCCATGCATGGGGTCAGGGGTATCTCCGTGGACTATGGTTCAGAAGGTCCCAGGTTTAAACCCCACGACCACCAAGTTGCCACTGTTGTGCCCTTGAGCAAGGCCCTTAATTAGAAAGAAATGTAAGTAAATGCCTGAATGTAAATGCAGGACCTCACTAATGCTCTTGTGGTCGAATAAATAAATCCCCACAGCTGCAGACCAAAATCTAATGGTAATCCTAACACAAACAGTGGAGGTTATAATTACAGCAAAGTCGGACAATGTCTGGAAAAGGATGTGAATCTATTTATGCATATAAAAATAGGAAGAAACAAATATCCATTCAAAATAAAAGCAAACTATAATTATATGAATCAATAGTTGTTAAGAGTACTACTAATTTCAGCTGCTCTTGTCGAAGGGTCAACAAAGCAGACCATCTGATTCGCTCAAACAACTTGGCACAGGTTTTATGCAGGATGCTCTTCCTGATGCAACCCTTCTATTTTATCCGGGCTTGGGACCCGCATTGGATCCAGCAGCTGGGGTTTATGTTGTAATTGAACCCGGGCCTTCCGCATGACAGGCGAGAAACCTATTTGAGTCACTGAGCCACCAATTTTCTCAGGAATAAATTAAGAAAAAAAAAAACATGAGAAATACAGTAGGATAAATAAAAACTACAATCAGCCTACAGATATGAATATACATGGGAGTGTATTTACAGTTATCACCCTGGATTATTGAGGGGAGAGGTGTACTGTATTCTACTGAATGTTCTACCTGTTCATAAGGTTAATGGCAGTCTGCTAGTTTTTGTATACAGTTTTCTGTATATGGGTCTGAATTAAGGGCCTGTGAAAGGGTCTGCAGAGATTTTCTCTGCCCTACTCTTGCCCCGTGAAGTGTGGTTTAGTGATTAATTTTAAGGATGAACTGCATAATTATTGTGCAACTGGGAATTTGTCATTTACTTCCCTTCCTTTTGGCATCATGGACATCATATCCAACAGTGTTAAGTAGGTAAATTGTGTAGATAGGGAACATTTTCTGCTGTAGATTTCTGCAATCTGAATATACTGAATAAAGCTTATATCTAAAGACATAGGCAATATGAAACAACATGAAAAATATAATAGTTACTAATATACAGTACATACGCTAATGACAAAAATAATAATAATGCTGGATAAACAAACACTATTATTGTAACAGCCAGTTAATATCATTTAACAAACATGACTAACAATAACTATTAAAAAAAAAAAAAAAAACCTTGCAACTATGGGTATTGCTACAAATTTCACAATAAAGCTAATTGGATGGCTGACATTTTACTAAAATGGCTCCTTTAAGAAGTTACACACTTTAGACATTAAACCCTTTAAAAAGACATTGTCCATGCTAAGACCTCAATTAAATAGACTGAACAAGAAAAAATAATAAACAATATAAATAAAAATGTAATGTCACCGTTGTAATTTCTTTTTATATGCATGTCTGTTATTTGCAGTCTTTTGGCTTCAACCTCATGGCAACTTCTAATTACCACTGGCTGCTCTCATTCTCTCGAGCAGAGCAGGTGCTGCTGGCTGGTATAGATGAGGATGGTGGCTGTCGGCGCAAGTGTTATAGGGTGGTGCGACAGCTGAAGGAGGATATATGGTGTCCAGGGAGCAAACCTGTCATCACTACCCACCATTTACAAGTATCTTATTATCCAGATTATTGTTCTGTCCACCTTGGCTGTGTGCAACCTACCTTCCTAATTGGCAGTCTGGCTGCATGAAATGTGCTTAAAATGGACTGCAGTCATAAAACCCATACTCAGACAGTACTCCTGAAATCCACTAGAGGTTCCTCTAGCTCTGATTAACATCTTGACTCTGCTGCTGGTTATATGGTTCACTTTAATAACTTAATGAGACATTTCATTCAGAACTTTGTTTAAGATACTATCTATCTATCTATCTATCTATCTATCTATCTATCTATCTATCTATCTATCTATCTATCTATCTATCTGTCTGTCTGTCTGTCTGTCTGTGTGTACAAGTGTATGCACATATACCGATCAGCCATAATATTAAATCCACTGACAAGTAAAGTAAACATAATTTATTATCTAATTTCCATGGTACCTACTATTTGGAATATATGTTTTCATAGTTGATCTGGTAGATGCAGAAAAGGTGAGCATGTGAAACAATCTGATCAAAACAACAGTCATAACATATCAAAAGAGGTCCAAGGAAGAACAACCAGTGGAACCAGTAACAAGGTCATGGGCACTTAAGGCTCATTGATGCGTGTTTTGCACATAGGTGCCCTTGTCTGGTGTGATCCCACAGATCAGGAGGTACAGTACTGTACCAGAAATTGCTGAAAGCATCAATAAAGGAAATCACAGATTCCTGCATATGGGGTTTCATAACCACAGACCAATCAGAGTACACATGCTGGCCACAAAGTAGAAGGTACGTATTGTTTGCACTTGTGCATCAGAACTGGACCATGCAGCAATGGCAGAAGGTGGTCTAGTCCGATGAATCACATTTTCTTTTATATTATATAGACAGCTGGGTGTTCATGTGTGTCACTCTCACCTGTGGAAAAGATAACACCATGGTGCACTATAGGAAGAAGAAAAGACAATAGGTCCTGGCATTCATGTGGATGTTGCCCTGACTCATACCACCTACCTAATTACTGTTGCTGACCAAAGACAACCCTTCAGGGAAACAGTATTCCCTAATGACTGTGGTCTCTTTCAGCAGAATAATTTGTATTGACACACTGCAAACACTGTTCAGGGATGGTTTAATGGACATAAGTTTAAGCTGTTGACTTCGCCCCAAGATATCAATCCAATCAAGCATCTGTGGGATGTGTTGGACAAATAAGTACTGCTAAGAGCTTGGTGCCAAATAACACAGCACACCTTCAGAGATCTTGTGGAGTCCATGGCTCAAAAACTCAGCTGTTTTGGTGGCCAATGCAATATTAGGGAGTTGGATTTTTATGGCTGATATAAAATATATGCGTATTTTCCAGCTTGTATGTGTACACAGCTTTTGACATGTAATTGTTCTTCTTGTTCTTGGAGTTCCAATTTGGTGTACCTTAATGTTTCTTTTTGGTTCTGCTTTAGACTCTGCTGTTCTGGACATGTGAGAAGTTTCCAAGCACCAGGGATTGGTGCAACTTACGAGAGTGTGTGCTACGTTTGGTGCAGAAGCTGCATAAATGTGTGTCACAGCGCTACCTCAGGCACTATTTTGTGTGCACCTACAACCTACTGAAATACACCAACACAAACGAGCTAGATGATATGGCCAAGAAGATCTCAGAGTTTCTCAACAATCCAAGCACCTATATTCATTAGCAACTCTTTTTGCTTCTTATAACATTGCATTATATAATAATGTGTATTAAATTAATAGTTCAGCACACGATAGAAATACATAGTAAATGCGCAATGATGAGATCAAATGTATAGATGATAATGTAGAAGAGAGAGAAATTCCATCACAGTTCCATTATTTAGGTATTAGAGGTTTGAATCTATGCTTCGAGCTACGTGATTTTTTTTCTTCTTCTGCATTTAGAGATTGTCTTTGTAAGTACTGGGGATTTTGGTGTTAACAAGTTCTATAGTGTGTGTTTCCAGGCTGCAAATTTAATATGCTGGTAGAATTCTGTTAGCAATGACTTTAAGTTTGCATGCTTGCAAGTCCATGTGGCAAATTAAAAATATCCATTGAGGTGTGCTGTCTTTAAGTTACTGATAGCCACGTAGAGATTCTTTGCCTTAGCACCAGGTGAAATATTCACTGCAACAATGAGCACAATGGTACACTCTTTTTGGAGACCAAAATACCAGTCTTATCTTATAAAGAGACAAACACATACGCATGATTTCCTGAAGTTTTATGCTTACTATCAGCAAAGGGAGCATATTTAAGCGTTTGGCCAGATGTCCTGAGTCTCGTACATCAAATAATAATAATAATAATAATAATAATAATAATAATAATAATTAGCAAGTAAGTCAGAGAGAGACCTGGAGACAAACAGATGTTAAAAAAACACAATAGCATTTTCTAATGTGTATTCATGTATATTCTCCTGGACATAGGCTATAGTAAGTATTGCCATATCAGGAATCAAGAAGCACAATAAGGGGGTTGTTTATGGACGTAGAGGAATGGGAAAGTTTGCACAATATCAGAAAACCTTACAGTTGGCTTGGTGAATGGTTGCATCCTGAGTTTATTCTGGATAGGCTGAGGATGTCCAGCTTATTGTTAATTGGTTAGGAGGACAATAGAGAGCTGGTCAATTAGGGTTAGTTTTAGGCCTCACAATTGGTTGCATAGTTTAAATAATAATTCTGTTTAGGAGTTAAGCTCAATAGTGCCTAGGTGTCTGTTATTATGAAGATGTGCTGTGGTATCTGGCACCATCTGGCAGTTAAACGGTAGGCCTTCATTGATCAGACTTTTATGTCCAGCCCATTCCACAGCTCTTCAATCGGATTGACATCTAGGGAATTTAGAAGCCAGGTCAATACCTAAAACTCTTTGTCTTGTTTCTCAAATCATTCCTGAACTCCTGAATTCCTGTGAAGTATTGCAGGATACATTATCCTGCTGAAAGAGGCCACTTCCATTATAGAATACCAATGCCATGCTAGGACAATTGTTTCTACAGTAGCAAAACATTACACAGGGCATCACACTGCCTCCACTGGCTTGCCTTCTTACCATAGTGGTGCCACAGTGTAACCAGATAAGCGATGCACATGCACCCAGCCATCCACATGTTAAAAAAAAAATCAGCTACACAGCAAGCTGCAATGCACTGTGTTAACATCGTGGGATCAGACCAGACTGGCTAGCCTTT
Source organism: Clarias platycephalus (assembly GCA_030068275.1). Taxonomy (NCBI): domain Eukaryota; kingdom Metazoa; phylum Chordata; class Actinopteri; order Siluriformes; family Clariidae; genus Clarias; species Clarias platycephalus. The sequence goes on along the minus strand of JAQQZT010000036.1, from coordinate 14,714,168 downwards.
GCAGCTGACACACATCAGCCAATGACCCCGTTGCCAGGTCACAAGTTGATGTTTCTTGACCAACTTTTGATAGATAATTACCACTGCATACTGTGGTACTTGTGATGCCTTAGGGCCTTACACTAGGCCACTTTTCCTGATTCCAACACATTAACTTCAATAACTTAATGTTCACTTGATGCGCACCCTTTACATGAGCCAAAGTAAAGAGATAATCAATGTTATTCACATCACCTGTCAGTGGTTTTAATGTTAAGGCTAATCAGTGTGTACACAATATAATGAATCTTATCATTTTATAGTCATGCTTGTTACTCAACCTCCACTGTACAATTTATTAAGTAAAAACAGAGACGGAAAAAAACTGATGTCAAATATAAAAACTTTTGTAAAACATCTAGTATTAACAGATTACTAGATGTGATGCTGAGTAAACTAACCAAAATAAAATGTGTAAATTATAAAGGAGTACTTGTCAGTTATACAGGACGTGAGCTGAGAAGTAGACAGGACATGTCTCAAGGACTTTATCAGAAGTCTGTTATTGAATTTATCAAAAGCAAACATAAAAAGGAAACAACCCTATTTCTGTACTAATTAATAGATGAAAACCAGAATGAAAAAAAATATATTTACTGAAAGAAACTAAATGAGACTATAGCTAAGAGGCAGCATTTTTCAGGAATTTGAGTTCAGAAGGAATAATGCTAGAGGTTAGGCTAATAATAATCAAATAGCGAAGGGGTGGCAGTGATTAAGGGAGATGCAGATACTTTTTGAAATAATAAATGTAAAGTGAAAAAATATATAAGCAGACATGAAGATGCATACAGTGCTATGAAAGAAAACTGCAAATAGAAAATATGGATATCTGGATAAGTCTGGACTATAAATGATTAAAGAATTGAATTAAGAAAAGCAGAAATTAGCCAAACAGCATAAAAGAGCTTAAAGGAGTAACATGTTGGGAATATAAAATATGTTTATGGCAGCTAAAATGCTTTAGGTTTCCAACTAACACTGCTAATCATCGAGTTACATTTCAGACAGTTCCTTATGCAGAATTAGCTTACAATAATAGAAGAATATGGCTGGATTTCTTCAAGGCTACCAGTTCTTTTTATGACTTGGAGCTTTATGAAAAATTTATAAAGAGGAGTGAGAGAAGGGTTACACCTAGTCTTCATGAGAACATATTCTTCCAAAGCAGCAGAAATATAATGACTATATTAGTGAAAAGTGTCCCCGAGGAGAGAAAGGAGGTGTTTTTGAGGCAGAGTTTTGTTCAATGGAGATGGTATCGAGTGATTTGGGGAAGATGTTTTGCAATAATTTAAACACATGCAGGCCCCTGAAAATTGCCATATGAACATAACATTTGGAGAAAATTGCTTAAGATCAGTAAGTATATTTACATTTATATACACTGGGACATTTTACAAGGATTCATGAACAATGTGGCATATGAGACAAAGGTTTGAGCAAAAGATGCCAAGGTACTTAAATTGAAATGAAATGGGTATGAAAACACCTGCAGTCTTTTTTTTCTTATTTAACTAATTCATATCATACAGAACTATGCTGAAACCATCAAAAGCAATTTTGGTTGTTCTGCTACACTCTGCTGAGCTTTGTGAGCTTATAGATATGTGATGCTCTCCTAAAGTGAGCATGGAAGAGGTTAATATTCTTTTTAATTGGACACTGGCAGTCGTATAGGTGAACACACAGAGGAGTTACATTCGATGATGTGTGATGATAATTGCAGCAAACCATATGTAAGTGACTGGGTTGCCAGAGGATGTTATGACAATTAGCACTTTGTCATGATCATATTATGTATATAATGACATCATATAGTGTTATTTTAACTTCTCATTCTTGGCTCTGTGTTGGACCAAAATATGAAATCAAAAGACATATTTTCAGATGTCACATATTTACAGATGTATGGGGAGAATCAGTATATTTTAGACTTCTGGACTTATAGTTATGTGATGGTATGCATTACTGGCATTAGCATCTTTCCTTTTTTCTCTAGTGCATAAACTAAGAATATAATGACACATCACTAACCAAGATAAATCTGTTCTCTCAATTATCCCCATACATATGGTCCTGTAAAATGTGGATATTACTGTACGTACATAAAAAAAGGAAATACTGTGGACAAACTGCTCCACAGGAAAATGTACAATATATTATATAATCATGTTATTTAATAGTTTTACTTAGGTTGGAACATCATGTTGTTCATCTTTCGACTGTTCTGGGAGGGTTGCGTCAGGAAGGGCATTCAGCATAAAACCTGTGCCAAGTTGCTGTGCGGATCAGTTGGTCTGCTGTTGCGACCCCTCAACAACAACTTAGGTTGAAATGTCATCCAACCAATTCCCAACATTGGGAAAATATAATATATGCTCCATGAGCCCAAAAACAATGTTTCAAGTACAACCTTAAAACTCACCATTTCAACATTTACTTATAGAATTTATGCTGCTTAATGCCTGCACTGTAAAAACTCCAACCAGATAAATGTTGAATGAATTAATATTGTATTGTTGGTCCAACTTCTTACAGTGGAATTTGTTGAGACAACAAGACACATAGTGAATAAACTTTTTAAAAAATCTATTTGAGCTCGCAATTTACCTTCACTGAGATGCAATCACGTGATTTAGCTAATGTTAGGCTTCATGTTACCGCACTGTACAGGAGCTAGGGAGCTGAATGTTCATAACCGTATCTATCCTCCCCCCCCTTTTTCTGACATTTGCCCAGCAATGGAGTCCTGCTCCACCCCAGCACACATGGTGCTAGCTAGCAAAATCCGAGAAATCTCCAGAAATGCTTAACAGTTAAGGAGTAGTGATCGCTCAGTATTCGGTAAGTTAAGGCATATAAAAACTGGCAGAGTCGCTAATGCTCATCTAAATGAATATTATATCTGTTAACTTATTTGTATGAAAACCGAATTGATAAATACCCGGTTAATTTAAAACATCACTCCAAACATGCATTTAATCTTAAGAATGACAAAGTAAAACCCTTGAACATATCAAACCCTTTTAAATATGAAACAACACATAGAACCTACAACCTATCATTAGAATTCCATAAACAGTGTTTTAATATAATAATAACAATACATTTCATTTATAATGCACTTTACGTTTGAAGCAAAGTGCTACAAATTATTTCAACCCAATAGCTCTGAACATGTGTTTTAAGACCAGATTAAAAATGATCAACAGTCTGTGGCATCCTCAGATACTCTGGAAGAGCATTCCTTAGTCTAGGTTTTTTCCTGAGCAAAAAGCCGGATCTTCCATAGTATGAAGCTTGGTCTTCAGAGGTTTCAGAAGATGAACTGAGACAGAGCGGAGGCTGCGTGTAGATGTATGTGAAGTAATAAGTTCTTTGAGATAGGGAGGGGCATCCCCATAGATGCACTGGTGGGTAAGAAGGGGAACCTTGTATTCAATTCTGAATGAAACAGGGAGCCAATGAAGAGACTTAAGGGTGTGCGTAATATGGTCAAATTTACGTGCTCTCATCAGGATCCTACTGTAGCAGCGCAGTTTTGAATATACTGCAGCTTTTGAAGGCTTTTTCCAGAAGTCCCAATGAGGAGTGAATTGCAGAAGTCCAGCCTGGAGGAGACAAACGCATGGACTAACCTTTCCGCATCTGCAAATGTAAGTGCTGGGCACAGAAAGAAAGATGTCTTACACAGATGTTTGATATGAGCCTCATACGTCAAATGAGAGTCTATTTTAACCTCATGGTTAATAACAGATGTTGACAATGGGATATCCTGACCAGAAAAGGTAGTGCTAGTGATGTTAGATGTCCTAACCTGGTGTGGAGTGCGTACTAAAATAGCTTCAGTCTTAGAGCTGGTCAGCTACAGGAAATTTTGCTTTATCCATGACTTTATCTCCTCCAAACAGATGGTCAAAGTGGATGATGGCGGAGTAGATGAGGAGGTTGATTTTATCCTGAGGTAAAGTTGAGTATCATCAGCATAGCAATGAAATAAAATTTTGTGCTGGCTGATTACACAGCCCAGAGAAGGCATATACAAAATAAACACAATTTTTACACACTTGGTGGTATATAGCCTTATTCATATCTTTATAAAAAAATGTATTTATCTTTGCCTTTACAAGTCTTCTCTTGTGCTTGTTTAACCAGAGTTCTGCTATGGAGGATTGTGTCAGAGGGGTGATGACTGGCCTTTTAGAGATACTAGAGGAGCATGAACAAGCTGTTGAGGTTGTAGTAGTGCCTGGGTGACTATGCACCAGCTTTAGGAGTGATGTCTGATCAGGTCTGTGCTCTGAACATTGAATCCCAAAAGGAGCAGACGTACACCTTTGAACCATCCAAACAATCTGGAGAGACATGTTCCCCTCAGATTCATACTGTATGTTAAGAAACAAACTCTTGTTGCAACTCTTGTTAACTCTTTTTGTGTGTCTGACGCAATGGGGAAAAAAAACTGTTCATCTTTGCTAATTTTAAAAGAATTATTATGATATTGTAATATAAAAGAATCAGTAAGATACTGATAAGCAATGGGTGTTATTCAGGTATTTAATTGACCTTTACAAAAATCTGTTTTATGCAGATCACTGTTGTATACAGTTTTTAAGTAATGTTTGTGTTGTTAAATTGTTGGGGTATTGTTAGGCCAATTCCTTTTTATAGAAAAACAATCACTTGAACCAACTACATCAGTGAGCTACAATGAGAGACAACTTACCTTTTTAAGTAGATGAAAAGTTGGGATAAGTCAACTCTAGAGAAATATAATAAATTGAGCTCTCAACCAATACTACTTGAGCTGACTTAAATATTTGAATTACAAGTTGAGTCAATTTAAGATTTTGAACTGAGTGCACATTGTGTCAACTAAACAGCATTGTACTAAACAGGGTGTGCACAATGTCTGCCAACATACAGTACTGATCTATGTTCCTTTGATTTTATAAGTTCAGAGTTCAGAAGCCCTGAGTGGAAAACAGAACAAATACAACAGCTTCTTGACACTGTGCCTGTATCCTGTGCGTCATGTACACAAAGCGTCTCCTGAGTTATTTTTCTGTTGGAATTTCATTTGAAAATAATATAGTCACCTATATCATGGTTGCTGAATTGGAAGTAATTGAAAAGATACTAAATATCACAAGGATGGAAAATCAGTGAAGGACATCACTTATGATTTATCCATGTCCCCCTCATACATTAGGTATGATTGATACTGTAAGTATCCATATTGTTGTAGTGTGATACGGCTCCAACATTTCCACAGATCTACATTGTTCTTCCTATTTTTTTCTGGCTGCTAACAGATTAAATGTTTTAGGAAATTGCATCAGTCACATATTTTTGACTTGCAATAGTTTTGTTTTGTTGGTTGTTTGACAAAGCATTATATGTGAACTCAGAAGCAGTTTTATGGTGAACAGTGGCTAACTCTCAGCATCTCACGACTGCCACCAGGGTTCAATTCCTGGTCATGGAACAGGATTAGTTACCAAAAGGAAGAAAAATAAACTAGTTTCGGCATTTTATTTCAAATGAGAGTTATAAATAAATAGTACTAATAAATATTGTTTTAGTTTTGGACGGCAAGTTGACTTAGTGGTTAGCACTGTCGCCTTGCACGTCCAGGGTGCAGGTTAAATTCCCAGCTGGGTCCGATACCTGCTTCTGTGTGCATGGAGTTTACATGTTCTGCCTGTGCTTGATGGGTTTCCTCCGGGTACTATGGTTTCCTCCCACAATCCCAAATTGCTCGTAGTGTGTGAGTGAATGTGTGTGCCCTACAATGGATTGGCACCTTGTCCAGGGTGTACCCCGTCTTGTGCCCTAAGTATCTTGGGATAGCCTCCAGGCCTCTAGCAATGAGTACGTGAGTGTTTTAGAATGTTTATCTGCAACTGATACCAAGGGTGTTCCAAAGTCTATAACATTGTCAAATTAATGCTGCCACAACATTTTGATAAATCAAAAATTCCTACTGGGCTGTGTATCTAAAGTCAGGTTTTTATTAGCCCACTGCAAAATCCTGCCATTCTTTCTTATCACAGTACAAAGCCATTATATGCTGAATCGATTTGTCTGTTTTTTGATAATGGTGGATTTATTTACTGATTAGTGTATTTTTCTTCTCTCTCTTGTTTTGGTTGCCTATTGTTTGTCTGTCTAATTTTGCCTGCCTTTACAACTATGATTGTGTCCTGTGTTTATTCTGAAATATACTCTGCACTTGGATCTCTCTCTCTCTCTCTCTCTCTCTCTCTCTCTCTGTCTCTTGATCTATCTAGTATATATCTCAGTACCGCCATTTACAGTCTGTATAAGTATACCTCCAACCGAACATGTGCTACAGATGAGATGGCTAAACTAAATCAGAATTCAACCAGTTACATTAGATTGAGTTTTAATAAACCCTAGAACGATATAGTATAATGTAAAAATATTTTATATGCAGTATTTTAAGAGGTAAATGAAATAATAAAGTGGTATAAGGTCTGTCCATGTGCCGCCAACATTTAGCGATGTATTCTCTTCACCGTGGAGATATGTCGATCATTTCTGTGGCAGTTACTTACAGAGTCGTCCAACACCTTAACCACCAAGCTGCTCCTGCCACAAATGCAGCAGTAGGTTATGCCAAAACTCAGTCTGGACTAGCTCCAACACCGTAGTCTGTTTTCTTCCTTTCTTTTTTCAAATTTATCACTCACTGTTAAGGTGTTTACCTTATTTTGTAACAACAAATTATTTCTGATAGTACACAGTGTATATGCTAGATTGTTCACACCTATTTAAAATAAAGCATAATTTATAAGCAAATACATTTGTAGAAAATATTTAAATGATCTCTCATGTATGTTACATAATACAATGATATCAAGTCACGTTTCAGAGATTACATGTAAAAGCCTGGTTTAAATGCTAAAGCTCAATGATTCGCAGGGAGAACATGCATTTAAAAACAACCTTGTCCAGTTCTGATGATCATTTACCTTAGCAAAAATTATATAAATATATGAAATGCTAAATACTTAGAAATATATTGTACAAGTGTAACTGTTCCTGTAGTGGATACCATTACCTAATACAGACTCATATTGTTTATAATAATGTACATAATAATGTATAACGTACATAATACATACAGACTTCATATTACTTTACATTATATTATTGCTATTTACTAATAAATGTAAAGAGCTGAGCTCCCTTGTTGGTACATCCATTCTATAATTTACTTCCAAATGCTGTAGGTGTTTAAAACAGATTTAGAGGTTGTAAATAAGGTGCTGGCAGGCTTTGAGAATGCGTTCTGACTGCTAGCAGTAAATCAACTCTTGGCTGTCCAAATCATCAAGGAGATTATTAAAATAACAAAGCCGTGTGAATGTATTTTAACGATCCATGGCTTAAGGTATATGTTGCCTGGCAACAGTATAGCAGACTCACAGTAACGGCCACCATCTTTTAAAATTCTCTTCCCCAATTGCCAGTAGCCCATGCCAAAGATAATAGAGATTCATGAGCTAGAACCCTGCAGAACGTTTACTTCCACTGTTAAGTACACTTAGTGTGGTGGTCAGGAAAAATGAAGAAATATAGCACACTTTAGGCATTTAACTTGTTTTAGAAGTGCCTTATTTATTAAGACATTATTTATTAAGACATACCTAAGCATATTTATGTGTGATTTTGTGATTAATACGTGCCTGATTTTGTCATGCTCACAGTCCCAAAGGAGCTTAACTTCCTCCCTCTAAAATTCCCAGGTGCCTTTGGTGGAAAGAGCTGACCTTATAATCTTTAAAGTATTATTAGTGTTTCCACGAGAGAGTATTTAACTGTGTTTATAGCTTTTGTATTTATGTGTGTGTGCGTGCGTGTGCGTGTGCTTGTGTGTGGATGTGTTTTCAGTGCTGTGCTGTCTCCCATATTTGAGTGCCCAGAAACAAGCTGCTCTTTGTTTCAGGTCCCGGGCTTAGAGTAGGCAATGTATTACTCTCTCTCTCTTTCTCTCTCTCCCTCTCTCTCTCTCACACACACACACATATATATATATACACACACTTGCTCTGATTATTGACTATTTAATTTAATCTTGGATTTTTCAGTGTCTTGACAGACTGATGGCATGCTGTGGTTGAAAGAGCAACTGAAAGTAATGGAAGTGAATAGTGACTGCCTGGTTACACACACGGTTCAGGGAACATTTTCTTGGATGGTTACATAGGGCCCCATCCTTTTATGTTAGGTAATGAACAAAAGCAATTCAACACAAACCCTGATTCACATCCGGCTACATAATAGTGCTAGTGTTGAACGGTTTTCTCTGGGTTTACTTACAATTTGTTATAGTCAGATGATACTACTACTACTACTACTACTACTACTACTACTACTACTAATAATAATAATAATAATAATAATAATAATTATTATTATTATTGCTGTTGCTGCTGTTTCCTTTAAACCACAATTTATAACAAAAATTCTTCTAAAGACACATAAAGTAAAAAAAAAAAAAAAAAAAAAAAGCTTTTTCCATAAATTTCCATATCAGTTCTACGCTGTAAAATGTCTTAAGAACAAGAAGTGCATGTGAATGTGTTTGTTCCGATTCAAGGACAATCACACCAAGTGAAACACTCTTATCCTCCTCATTTCTCTATGCTCATTCTCATTTTCTCTAAACAAACAAAAACAATGGGTTGAATAGACTTAAGAACTTATTTTAACGATCCTAAGGATCCTAAGAATTTATGATTTATTTAGGGTCTTTACATTGGTAGACCAAATTTGTCTTAATAGTCATATATATTTTTTATTCTTTTTGTCTCATCATCAAGAATTTCAGTATAGATTTACTTTTGCAGAATTAAATTCTACTTTGTCTTTTTAATAATAATTTTAATACTTCATTCATATTTTGAAAATAGACTAGTTTAGCCTTATATAACAGAAACACCAGTAGGTGTGGGTAAATGTATTTATTTATTTATTTATTCATTTATGTACATTTAATTTTAAATTTATTTAACATTTACAGATTAAATGATTTATGCCCTCCAGCAATATTCACAAGTAGTGTTTTTAGCGCATCGGTGAAATAGCACTATTCATTTTGACACACAAGCCACAGGGGTTTAGGCTTATGGACATCTTTTCTACACACAGCCAGAATAAATGATAAATATAATCCTGGATTGATCCTTTACAGCATTACATATATAATTTTTTTTGCTTTCATCTGAAACTTTGTATTTACTTCCAGTCATGCCTTTAGACTTTTCTGCTGCAGAATTTTGAGTGCTATGTAAATGACAAATTAATGCTTATATAAACTCATGAAGGAGCCGTAATTTCCTATGGTAAAATACTTTACTGTCCGGCAAATAAAGTAAAAAATCTTACTGAACATGTCGTGAACATAACTTCTTCATGAAAGTTAGGTGAGGACCTTAACAGCACTGAGATGTCAGGCAGCGAACAATTTACTGACAGCAACAAGAAGAAGTAGTACGAGGGAACAGAGACGGAGAAAAATGGAGACGGGGCCAGCTGGCATGCCACACAAAAAGATGTCTCAAAGATGAAGTATTGACTGACATATACTGATATGTAGAAGTCATAGCAAGGAACCGAACTGAGAGAGAAGTGATATAGGAGGCATTGCAGTTTCACTGATTCACAGAGGTAATAAATAACCATTGGAGACACCACAGAAAGAGCGAGCTAAAAGATAAAATAGCAGATAAAGATGGTTTCTTGAGTTTAGGGTACTAACTCTCTAACTTCAGGTGATGCTAAAAAATTGGCAAGTTTGGGCCAGACATTTTGTCTTTTAACTTGAGTGCTTTAGTTTTTATTCATCTGATTGTGTGGCTTGTTGTATCAGTAAATATGTCAAGTCTGCATTAGTCAATGTTTTCAGATATGTACTGTAGTGGATACCATAAACTAGTTTAAACTAAAATGCTTATCCCCTGATATCATGTATAAATGAAATAAGAACAGTAGTTAGACATAGCACTTCATAAAATATAAAAATGGGTTTTAATAATTCACAGTCACATGCGGAATGTATTTAAGAATGGCAAACTAAACTTTCTGCTTTGTTTCGGCTGTAGATAAGACTTGCAAAGCTGCTTATCCTCATACCCTGCCCAATGCCTGCACTAGGCTTATCTGACCTACGTACTGTAATGAACACTAGCACATGCCAGTTTATAATCTCAAATACATATAGACACATTTTAAACCAAAAATAAAGAAACAAACAACACATGTGGGAACACAGCTGTGGGTGTCTTTTCCTGCCATGATTTGGGTCCACTAAACCCTTTAGAGTGTGAGAACACTGAAAGTGCATTGTAATTCAGATTGATCACCTTTATCTTGTAATGAAACATTTATATCTTGATGGAAGTGGATTCTTCCAGGATAATAATGCTCCAATCACAAAATATAAGTTATCATTGAATATAATTTTTGTTACCAATAATGATGGATATATAGGTTATTTTATAAAAAATAACTGAATAATGAATGAGTCAGTTATACCTCCATAATAATGTTCTGTACTCAATTTCATTGTCAAATATTACTTGTGGTGTTTGACACATTTTTGTAGTGCATTTTTGTAGTGCATTACAAACAAAAGCCACTCTCAGATAGAACATTTTGTTACAAAAAGTATTTTTTTTCAAGTAGCCATTGTGAAAGGCCATTCTCTTACCATGCTGATATCTCAAGGCTCTGTCTGCAGCATGCCACAACACTCACAGCTTTACAACAGGAGCCTTAAGAAGATAAAGCTCTGGATATTTCAGTGCTGTCCAAGCTGACACTCCTGTGAAATGTGCATTCAACAGCATCAAGCCATAGATAATATGTGTCTTTTTCAATTTCTATTGGAACAGAAAGCAAAAATGCACTGAGATGCACTTTGGGTATCAGTTCTTACAGTTGAATAAGAACAGACGAGAACAGGAGAACTGACAAACATTTAATAGATGCACAACGAGTGCAGAATAGAAAAAGATGGAAAAAAGTAGAAAAGGTAAGAATAGAAATAGATATTTATATAAGCTTCTTTCATAGCTACAGATATTAAACTTTCTGAAAAGTATGCTTTACATTTTGTGAAGAACAAATAAAAAGAGCTCTTATAGTTTAACTGACACCTTAGAAGCAAACGAATGATACAGTACAGAAAAACTGTATAGAGCCATACAGTAGAGCCATATTATAGACATCTCATTCACTCACTCGTTGCCTGCACCGCTTTATCCTGTACACAGGGTTGCCGGGGGCCTGGAGCCAATCCCAGGAGACTTAGGGAACAAGAGGGGGAACCCACTGGACGGGGTGCCAATCCATCGCAGGGCACCCAGCAATCATGGGGAGAACATGTAAACTCCATGCATACTGTACAGACGCAAGGAGGGAATCGAACTCGGACACTGAAGGTGCAAGGCGACAATGCAAACCACTTATCCACTGTGCTATCCACACATATTTAAGGGTTAATTTTACAATAGTTAATTAGTTGATTAATACAACTTGGCTGGAGATGATAAATTTACCTGCTGATCTGGGTATCCTTAAAAGGACCCTGAACAATCCAATGTACCCATTTTGTGGCTAAATTAACAACTGACACAGGATTGGCTAAAATAATATTGTGCCTCTGCAGTGAGTTGTTAAGGATTTATTTAGTTTTTATTCATTTATAGTGAGCCAAGTCATCTGAAATGTGTAGAGATGTGGGGATATATACAGGGTGGGTCACAAGTTTCCAAACATAGGAAAAATTTATATTTTTGTTTTTAAAACCATGTGTTTTTTTTTTTTTCTGTTTTAGATACCCTAACAAGATGTGTTTGACAAAACAGCAACAAATTGAAATCATACTGATGGCCGAGCCAGGAAACATTTAAACAGAAAACATGAAATGAACATCACACATGACACTGTGGCAATGTGTTTTCAAAACAATGGTAACCTTTATAGAGCATATTATATGAATAAATTGTCCCTTATAAAAAATAGAACTTTTTCCTGTGTATGGAAACCTGTGGCCCACCCTGTACAGATATACAGTATATAGAACATCTGAAACTCCACACAGATAGTAACATGTGCGTAAAAAAAAGACAATGTTACGTACCAGCCAGTGTCCAACTTTCTCTGCTCTAACACACCTACTTAACATGGTCATAAGTCACACTGGTGAGTTGAAATGTGTGTTTCATTTTTCAAGACATTGAATAATATTATTATTATTATTATTATTATTATTATTATTATTATTATTAATAATAATAATAATAATAAT
>JAQQZT010000036.1:14673076-14695769 GCA_030068275.1 Clarias platycephalus | reverse complement strand
CATCTCCACATCATTGCATTCAGTTTTTATTCACAATTTGTTTAGTGTCCCAACTTTTTTGGAATCCGGTATGTAAATATCATATTAATCCTTAAACCTTTTAATTTGACACAAATCTTTACAGCAAGCTCTGGTTATCCGTGATGGAGAGAAAAACCACCTTAATGCTGAGGATGTGGTTGTGGGTGATCTGGTGGAGGTAAAAGGTGGCGACAGGATACCAGCAGACCTGCGTATAATTTCCGCTCATGGTTGTAAGGTAGGTCTTTTGAGAGCAGTTCAACAAGTCCATTGTAGAAAACCCCTTTTAGTTCTGAGGCCAAAACATTTACATGTTGCATCTTTGTGCATAACACTCTTTTTAACCATTGTATAGGTGGACAACTCATCTCTCACTGGAGAGTCAGAACCTCAGACTCGTTCTCCAGATTTCTCCAACGATAACCCTCTGGAGACCAGGAATATTGCTTTCTTCTCAACCAATTGTGTGGAAGGTACGGTGTACAGTACAGTAATTTCAGGGATGCGGTGTATTGGATTTTGCAATGTTTATAATACATTTTGCAATTCAGTAAAGACAAGTCTGGTAATAGTAGTGATTTATCTTTAGGTACTGCTCGTGGTATTGTCATCAGCACTGGGGATCGTACTGTCATGGGCCGAATTGCTACACTTGCTTCTGGCCTTGAGGTGGGCAGGACACCCATCTCCCTCGAAATCGAGCACTTCATCCACATTATAACAGGAGTGGCTGTCTTCCTTGGACTTTCCTTTTTCATCCTCTCACTTGTCTTGGGCTACAGCTGGCTTGAAGCAGTCATCTTCCTCATTGGAATCATTGTTGCTAATGTTCCTGAAGGTCTTCTCGCTACTGTTACTGTAAGTATAAATAAAAATTATTAAATTTTAGCTCTACATCTGTTTTGAAAACTTAAATTAAAGTAAACCTTAATGAAAGACATTCTTATTAATTTATTTGCTTTTGGTGTGTTTCTTTAGGTGTGTCTAACATTGACAGCAAAACGCATGGCAAAGAAAAACTGCCTGGTGAAGAACCTTGAGGCTGTGGAAACCTTAGGCTCCACCTCGACTATCTGCTCAGACAAAACTGGTACCCTGACCCAGAATCGCATGACTGTTGCACACATGTGGTTTGACAACCAGATTCATGAAGCTGACACCACAGAAAACCAGAGTGGAACCAGTTTTGATCGAAGCTCACCCACCTGGGCCTCCCTGGCACGCATTGCTGGTCTTTGCAATAGGGCTGTTTTCTTAGCAGAGCAAACCGAAGTTCCTATTTTAAAGGTATTCTTTCACATATTATAGCACGATGCTAATACAGTTATACTTGATTCTACTGTGTGCGCATATAGGAAAACAATGAAAGTATTCAGGTTTGGACTTGTCATAACTATATAGCAATTGAATAGCAATTCAATATTTGCCAGAAATATTCTGTTTCAGTTTTATTAGCAAATGTGTAGTGATCACCACAATCATGTTCTGATCTTTCTCAAAGAGAGATGTTGCTGGAGATGCCTCAGAGTCTGCCCTCCTGAAGTGTATCGAACTTTGTTGTGGATCTGTGAAAGAGATGAGGGACAGACATATGAAAGTGGCAGAAATCCCCTTCAACTCAACTAATAAATACCAGGTTAACCCAAAAGATATTTTTTTGCATTATTTTATTGTGTGAAATTATTAGCAGTACCAGTTCCCAAAGTGGCTTAATTTTTTATGATGATCTTATTTCAAGAAGGATGAGCACTTGGTTGAATAATGCATGATGCATGTGTCAATACAAAACAGCCATTATTAATTCTTATTTAATGCATTTTTATTTCAACTTGCAGCTTTCAGTGCACAAGAACCCAGACTCTGCATCAGATTCAAAGTACTTGCTTGTTATGAAAGGAGCACCAGAGAGAATCCTGGACCGCTGCAGCACCATAATGATACAGGGAAAAGATCAGCCCCTGGATGAAGACATGAGAGAGTCATTTCAGAATGCTTACCTGGAGCTGGGAGGGCTTGGAGAGAGAGTATTAGGTAATAAAGGGAAAATGGGAAAAGAAAAGGGACTAAACCTGCTTTTTTTTAGTCAGATTGACTAAGATTTAGTCATTTAGCAACCAACAACTGACTATTGATACTTTTGCTACCAGGATTTTGCCACTTGTACTTGCCTGAGGAACAGTTTCCAGAGGGCTTCCAGTTTGATGCAGATGATGTGAACTTTCCTACCGAGAATCTATGCTTTGTTGGTCTCATGTCCATGATTGATCCCCCACGTGCAGCAGTGCCAGATGCTGTGGGAAAATGCAGGAGTGCTGGTATTAAGGTATGGCCAACCGACTGTGTCAACAATTGCATTTGATGTATCTATCACATATAATGAATTAGTGTATTATTTGTTATTGTTGAATATTTGAATCGTTTTTTTTCTTTTTTTAGGTTATAATGGTCACCGGTGACCATCCAATCACTGCTAAGGCTATTGCAAAAGGTGTTGGGATTATCTCTGAGGGCAATGAGACTATCGAAGACATTGCTGCTCGCTTGAACATTCCTGTCAATGAAGTCAATCCAAGGTATAATTGTTGTCCAAAATGATATTTTCTCAGAAACCTTCTTGACCAGACTAAAAATATCTAGGTAGGACAAATGGTAAAATAGTTCTCTTTTTAAAAGTAAAATTTTCAGATAGCACATTGACTCTTTAGTACGATAATTCCCCCTTTCTCATAGCACATTGATAATTGATTGCCCAAAGGAGAACCCCAGGCATAGGGTAAAAATTTATTGCACTTTCAGTGCCAGTCTCAAGTCAAAATGAAGTGGACAGAATTGTGTGAGAAAAGGTATCCGGCATAAAAACCCGAAGAATATCTTTTGAAGTAGCACAGGGTTTTCACCCTTAAAAAAAAAGGTCAGAAAACTGTTAACTAACCTGTGGCTAGAGGCTGTGTTGTTTTCTGTTATCATTGTACATAAGATATTAAATCCTGGCTAGTATTTTTTTTCTCAATATTTCTAACTGTAAAGTTGCTGCATCTTGTGCTAGCTGGAGGGGTATATGACATTGTTTCCCACAAGTCTGAAATATACTTGCGGTGGTAGCCAGAGGAACGGGCCATCATTACCTGCAGCACAAAAGTGGTCTACCACATACAATAATCATCAAATACATAAAACCTTTAACAGAATTTTTTTATTTATTTGATATTTCTATTAACTTCATATTTCAGAGATCAAACCTACAAGTTCAAGTTCAAGTTCACAGGCTTTATTGTCATTTCAACCATATACAGACCTTCCCTTCCATTTACCCATATGTGAAGAGTAACACAATGAAAAAAAAATTAGGAATTAAAGCACTCTTTTTTTGGATAAAGATGGCACTTCAGATAAAGGTGGTTTGTTAGAGCACATAGCCCTGAACAACTAGAACATTACTTGCATTACTATTATTTAATAAATATATATGGAGTCAGGCTTATACAATATAGAGTTCTCTTTAGGTATATAATTTCTTTTAGCACAACCTAGGCAATATGACGAATTTTATTTCATTTTAACCAACTATAAACACATGGCTGAGCAAAAATAAATAATAATAAAGAAAAGAAAAGATATAGCACAGATTCATGAAATCAAGACATTCAAGAAATCAAGCAAGACTTCCATATAAGCTTTTTTTTTTTTTAGATCGGTCATTGACCAATGCTGTGTTGCCACAGGGATCCGTGCAGCTTGAATTTTATTACTCTTCCTGGGTTTCATAAAGGAGAGCCGTTCACCGCGTGAAACTGTGTGTCTCTGCAGAGCATGTGCAACCGTCAGCCCTTCTTATACTTTTTACCATCCGCAATCGATTCATTATTAGCGAACATTACACCACTCTCGTGCTACCCATCATATATACCTGTTTATTCTGCAAGTGGTGTTGTACTTCTAGTTAATTGGTTGGAATGCCGTCATTCTGCTGGACCGATTTTTAAAAAGGATGAGAAAATATACTTGGGCGGTTGTCAATATATATGGGCAGCTTCCCAAGTAAATGCTTTGTGTGGGAACCCCTGTATAAAAAACATTGTGCTGATTCTGAAAAGACTTCATGTTGACCTTGCAAGCTACGTAAACCATCTAGTAAAAGCCAATGTGTAGGTCAGCATGCAGAGGGATACATGGTAAGCAGCAAATGCTATAGTGTATGCAATAAGGAACTGTATAACCCCACCACAGAGAATTTTTTTATGTTACAAAAGTCAAGAGAAGTAGGGCCTTTACTTTCTTTGGTTATTGAACTGTCCATTAGTAGCTCAGCCATATAATCTCCTGGTTCCAGCTGCCTGTGCGATTGATTTGTTTGAAACTTTGCAGCAGTGGACTTCTAAGACTTGTTCGAGAGACTCTACTACAACTAACATGCACTTAGATTATTAAGAGCAGGGCACCACAATTCAAGTAGGAGTTACTCATGCGCTGTAAAAGCTGAAGCCGTAAATGCATCATGATGGATGAATGAAGAGACTTTTTTTTTTTTTTTTTAGAGATGCTAAAGCATGCGTGGTCCATGGGGGAGATCTTAAAGACCTTACTGCGGAGCAGCTAGATGACATCCTAAAATACCATACAGAGATTGTGTTTGCTAGAACCTCGCCCCAGCAGAAACTGATCATTGTTGAAGGGTGTCAACGCCAGGTCATTTTTTTCTTTTTCCTGTTAAGTTGGTACATCTCATGATTGGGAAATGTTAAGCCCAATTTCTGCTTTCATCTTGTGTACTATGCAAGAATAACGTATGTGGCATATCATGATAAACATACAGGAAAATATAATAGCATTTTAGTAACAACCATGATATTTGTATAGGTTTTGACTTCTTATTGCAATAGGCTAGAAATCTGTCATACTAAATCATTAAAAGATTTTTACTTTGTACCATAGGGAGCCATTGTGGCTGTTACAGGTGACGGTGTGAATGATTCCCCCGCACTAAAGAAAGCTGATATTGGTGTGGCTATGGGCATTGCTGGTTCAGATGTCTCCAAGCAGGCTGCTGATATGATCCTTCTTGATGACAACTTTGCATCAATTGTGACTGGAGTAGAAGAAGGTACATAAACTGTGTTTATTGTATTTGCTGAAACCTGTTAAGGTTATATATAAAAGTTAGATAATGTATATGCATTTCTTCCGTTCAGGTCGGCTGATCTTTGACAACCTGAAGAAATCCATTGCATACACTCTGACCAGTAACATCCCTGAGATCACCCCTTTTCTGCTCTTCATCATTGCTAATATCCCTCTGCCACTGGGAACTGTCACCATTCTGTGTATTGACCTTGGAACAGACATGGTCAGTGTAAAGCCTCGCTTTAACTGTATGCTTGTAATTGTGATTGCAGCTAATACTGTTCTTTGTGTCTTTGTATTAAGGTTCCAGCTATTTCTCTGGCATATGAAGCTGCTGAAAGTGATATCATGAAGAGACAGCCGAGAAACCCCAAAACAGACAAGCTAGTAAATGAAAGACTCATTAGCATTGCATATGGCCAAATAGGTGAGGATGCTGTAATTTTCCTGATTTTTTTATGGTAAAATTAAATGACTCAGAATGGTTTCCTATTAAGCAAGCTTTAGTGCCTAGTTAATTTCACAATTATCATTTATGGAGATGTGTGTATGTGCAGGAAATGGTAAAAACTGAACACTTAAACCCTAATTTTTCAAAATGTGTATAACCACATTTATCCCTATTGTTTACATGATATTCTGAGGAAATATACTTTGGTCAGGAAAATATTTATATACTATAAGAGTTTATGAGTTTGTGTAAATGTACATATAAAGAGAATCATTAATATGAAACTCAAATGCCTCCATATATAAAGAAGATTTATTGGGTGGCTGCTGTAGCCAATATGCTGCTGGGGCTGAGCTGCATTACTGGAAGATTTAGTACACTCCATGTATATTATGTTTTAATGTTAGTCAACATACTCTTTTTCAGTCTTACTGATCTGCAAATTCGATACAGTTATAATTTTGGCGGAAATATTTGTTTGTTACAAATAACAAATAAATATTTGTAACAAATAAATATTTGTTATTGCACACATTCATACAATAAATGATACACACAACTTTGCTGAAAGACAAATCAGTCCTATAATATGGTAAAAGTCTCTTTTTTATTCAATCATGTAAATTGGTTTCATCTTCTCAGGTATGATACAGGCACTAGCTGGCTTTTTCGCATATTTTGTGATCCTGGCTGAAAATGGGTTCCTGCCACCAAGACTACTTGGAATCCGTGTGCATTGGGATGATAAACATTGCAATGACCTCGAGGACAGCTATGGGCAGCAGTGGGTAAGGAGAACACAGTTTTGCTCATATCACCCTTTTTTCTAACTGGTTGTGCTCACATCTCTTTTCTTGCATCATTACAGACATATGAACAGAGAAAGATTGTGGAGTTCACCTGCCACACTGCTTTCTTTGCCAGCATTGTGATTGTGCAGTGGGCTGACTTGATCATCTGCAAGACTAGAAGGAACTCTGTCTTCCAGCAAGGAATGAAGTGAGTTACATAGAATAAATAGAGATAGTTATCTGAGAATATGGTCCATGGACCATGGTTTTAAAGGGATATTTTCCATATGGTTACTTGGCTAAAATAAGCTTTTTTTCTTTTTTTTACAGAAATAAAATTCTCATATTTGGACTGTTTGAGGAAACTGCCCTTGCAGCCTTCTTGTCTTACTGCCCAGGGATGGATGTGGCTCTGAGAATGTATCCTCTCAAGTAAGCTAAGTTATATATAATTGCTTTAAATATAATGTATTTGATATTAGATGAGTTACGACAACATCTCTTGATCATGTGGAGATTTTCAGTTTTAATTCATTGGCTATTTATTTCTTTTTTAGACCCAACTGGTGGTTCTGTGCTTTCCCATACTCTCTCCTCATCTTTATCTATGATGAAATTAGGAAGCTTATTCTGAGACGCTATCCTGGAGGTAAGTACACAATTTTCCTATCTGTCTTATCCCTTAGTATAAATGTTAGCATCTAAAGACAGTAATTGTAATTCTGTATTCTTCCTCCTTTACTTTTTAGGCTGGGTGGAGAGAGAGACGTACTATTAGACCATCATTTCAACAGAGCTCATTTTATTTAGTGCTCTGATAGTTCTGCTACTCTGGACTTTAAACTCTTTACATTTAAATATGTTTTAACCCGTTTTCTACATGTTTAACTGTTTATCAAGTTTAAAGAATTAACATAAACCCATTTCTTTACTTTATAGTAATGTATTTTTGTTATATACACTGCCGTGTCTAACAAAAAAAAAGTCACCACCTGGATTTAACTAAGCAAATAGGTAAGGACCTTGCATTGAATAATTACAACAGTGATTAATATGGTTCAGCTGGCAACAAGTTATTTAAACCTAAATGATGCAGTGCGTAGTTTCTTATTTCTTACATCATTACACATTAGTCAGGGGACATATCCTGTGGTCGTGGCAAAGATGTTACTCTGTGTCAGAAGGGCCAAATTATTGTCATGCTCTAAGCAAAGAAAGGAGATTTCAAATTTTTCCAAAATTGTGTTAAGAAGTGAAAAATACATTATTAAATCCTGAGAAGATAGTGGTGAACTACCATCATTGAGGAAAAAAAAATAATACTGCTAAATAGTTATGTTTAAAACAGCTATGTTTAATAGTGCAAGTAAGAATGTTTCAGTATGAATAGGACTCAATCGATTGGGACTAAACAGCTGTGTAGCTTTAAGAAAACCACTTTTCAGTGAGGCTAATTTCTAAAACAGGCTTTAGTTCGCGGGGAAGCATAAGGAATGGACTGTGGAGCAGTGGGAAAAGGTCATGTGGTCTGGTGAGTCCATATTACCATTTGTCAGAGTGATGGGCACACCAGGGTATGAAGAGAGGCGGCTGAAATAATGTACCCATCACGCTAACCGTATAAGCATGTGGGGGCAGTGTTATGATCTGGAGTTGCTTCTGTTGGTCTTTCGTAGGTTCAGCAACGTTACGTGCCCCCAAAAAAATAGGTCAGCTGACTGCCTGAATATATTGAAAGACCAGGTTTTTTTCATCAATGGATTTTTTTCTTTTCCTGATGCCACGGACATATTCCAAGATGACAATACAAGGATTAATCTGGCTTAAATTGTGAAAGATTGCTTCAGGAAGCATGAGACATACAGTAATTTTCACACATGGATTGGCAACCATAGAGTCCAGACCCTAACCCTATTAAGAACCTTTGGGATGTGCTGGAAAAGACTTTACACTGTGGCCAAACTCTCCCATCATCAACACAAGATCTTGGAGACTAAAGATCTAATGTGACTCTAGGTGGAAATAAAGGTTATGACATTGCATAAGCGTAACAAAATGATGCCATTGTTGTAATCAAATCAAAAGGCAGTCCAATTTAATATTAAAGTGTGTGACTTTTTTTGGGCCGGGCAGTGTATTTAGGGATACACTGTATGTACACTTTGGCTCTTATAATTTGATCAACAGAGAGAAATAAAAAAAAATAGAAGAAAGTGGTGGCTTGGATACCATCGATCTCCTCAAAAGTATTTCCTTTGTAGTGAGGAAGTACTTTGTGGGAACCAGGGTTGGCCTGCACTGGATGTGTTTCAGTTATCCATGACGACATGGGTCCTTTTATTGGCTTTGTTTGTTAGTTCATTCATTCATTGCTTTATTCATTCAAGCTTCATTTGTGTGTAAAACCTATTTAAATGCATGGCGACTGTGTTATTTTATGTCTGTTTTTTCCCTATACACAAGAAGCCACAGTCATGAATTGGTATTATCCAATTCAATTAAATGAGGCAATTTATAGTTTTATACGTTATCATTATCTATCATCACTTATAAAGAGAAAAAATTATCAACTGTCTTACTGAGGGTAAAATAATGTGCTCAAGAGCTCAGTAGCTTAACTGAGATTATGTCCAACTTACCACCCACTGTCAAACTCTGCTGAATTTCCCATGCCTCATTCGAATGAATTAATTACAAGAAAATAGTGTCACTGAGTTGTCATGGCCTGGGCTATGATTAATGGTTATTGTTGTCTTTACCATGGGATGACAACATGGGATGATAAAATATTACACCACCAGAAAAGGATTCTAATAATTATTTATATGTAAGCTATTTTAAATAGCCATGGACTCATGAACATTTTTCTCCCAATGTGTGAGCCAAGTCATGCTTCTTTTTTGCATGGAGAGCTGAGGCCCCAGCTGAAACCCTTCTTCTGTTTCGAGTTGCTTGATTCCGGCCTTAGCTGAATTGAGAATGTGACTTGGCACAAGCAGCTTCTGTGCAGTTGAGTGAAAATGAGGCTCTTGTTGGACTGAAAGAGTTAGTTCTGGGCCTCAGCATGTTATGCCTTTGTGAAGTTCAGACCGGTTATATAATTTCAGTCTTCTTATGTAAGATCTGGGTCTGGAAGTGGAACAGAATTCAGACCCCGATTGCAAATAAGTTAGTTGAGGTTTAGCAGTGCATAGAAACATTTATTTTTTCTGAAGAATCATAAAAGTAGCATGCAGTGTATTATCAATGATAAATGAACATTTAAAAAGGTATTATTTCTAGCTTGTTTTTGTAAATTGCCTTTGAAGGGTGACACCCTCTGACTTCATTCATTTAGCTTGGTGGAACTTGTTTGTTTCCTTCTTGCAAAATTTAGTAGGTTACAAGGTTTACTGACTGACTGGTAACAGATTGTGGCTGTTCAAGTAAATGACAATTGTCCCACTATAAATTATTGATTAGATAATTAACTCTGCATTGAGAACATGGTAGTGTTTGTCATTTGACACTAGAATAGTGCTGCTGACCCCAAAGCATATGCAAGTTCACCAAGGAGCTTATTATTATTATTATTATTATTATTATTATTATTATGAAAACAGACACATAATATATGCAAGTACAGTGGTTCAGTACTGTACCTTCACTCACAAATGATAGTACAAATACCTCAAACATCAAAGACCACATAATACAAAGGATATTTGACCTTAGCAGTGAACACAAAAGACTGATCTTTTGAATAATTGATGCAACAGGTGGACTGGTGAAAACACAGCAATTAACTAAGCTCTCAGTCACAGGACCACAACAGACTTATGCCACACACCTTCAAGTCTAAAGTCTAGAATTTCTAACATAAATGGCTACATACCTATGCCAAATCTTCCTGTTAGAATCCAGCTTTTAAAACACATTTAAGAGAAGAAGAGAATTGCTTGGTGGGTATTACTTTAATTACTTTAAAGTAGCAGCATGGAATTAAGCAAATGGTGTGCAAATCTACAAAGCGGTGAGAGATGAATACGGATAATAGGAGAAGGACAAGTGTACTTCAGGAAAACCTTAAGGTAAAGGGTTATGTAGACAACAATCTCCTTGAAACATAGCTGTAATGACTGTTTGGAGAAAAGGTTATTGTAAGGATGGGTGGGATCTGTGGAAAATCCACACAGATCTCTTTTTATTTTTGTGTGGACAAGAGCAAGGTCCTGATGGAGGAGAACAATCAGCCGAAGAGTCTCTTAGAAGACTAAAAAACACAACCCAGCCTTGGAGCCAGAAGGGAACAAGACAGTGATAGAGGCAGCGAGGTTAAACTCAGTAATTGTAGAATAGAAATAGGCCTCAATGGGCTTAGAGAGATTGCACTTTTTAAGGTGGTGCTGAATGAAGACTCAATCGTTTGTAATACTTCTTGGTTTTTTTCCATGCTGCAAAGGTGGTCCCTTACTATTTAAAGATATATGATTTTTTTCCCCCTGTAGACTGATTTATAAAAAGGTGGGATTTATTTAACTAACAATGTCTACTGATTATACGAGTCAATGAAATGCAGGCAACTATTATTTTTGTTTTTAACAATTCACTGGAGGAAAATAGGTCAACAGTAAGCCAAAACATAGTGTTATTATGTGACCATTCATTTCAAACCAATGCAAAAATACTTGTACCAAATACCAAGAGCTCACAGGTTGAAAAATGCCCTCAAGAGGTAAGAAGGGGGAACACTGCACACTGAAATAAAACATCATTATGCAAGTATTTGATATATATGTAAATATTAATAGTAATCTCTGAATAGATTTAATTATTTAATTATTTAACTAATTTAATAAAATAAAAATAGAAAAATCAATATTAGCTGAGGCCATCCTCGTCAACAAGGCCACAACTGGAGGAGTCCTGTTCAGTGGGCAGAATACACATTCAGTTAACTTATACAATAAACTCTTCTTGTATCATTGTTGCTGAATTACTCATAGAAGATATCAAGTAAATATTACCAAGTATCCCTGGACCACTAGCTGCAAAAGAGCCCTACTGTAGGACATGTATTAACCACTCTTGTTCTTTACAGTTGGTATCAGTTGATCTTTTGTCAAGAATACACTGCACACAATAATATTTTGTAGATCCAATAACATTTAGCGAATTTATCACACTGTGGTTTATAAGATGCCCTCAGGAAGAACTTATATTGTGGAAATCCTTCCAAAAAGCTTTCGTGGACAGTCAAGCAAGCTTGAATGATGTGCACGATCGGAATAGTCAGCAGGTTAAGTCTGCATGTAGAAGAAAGAAAAAAGAAACCTGTTATTATAGTTATACTTTTCAAGTGTGCTGCAGTATGTTCTACTGACCATTCTGGGGTCTGGTGACATGAAATCTGACAACACCTCAGCAGGAATTTGTGGTTGTCAGAACACTGACAGCATTAATTTGCTCATCATAATAGACCTTGTGACCAGAATTGTTATCGGGTGGTTTTTGAAACTTTAAGGAAGTTATAATGGAGCTACCTACAATGACACTGAGATAGCGTTAAATGAACAACCCCAACACATTTATTGATCGCATTTTTTTTTTTTTATCTCAACTGGTACATTCTTAAAATGCTCTTCCTAGTTTTCTTTCTATCTTTTTTGCCCCGCTGGAGACTCAGCAGCAGGTTTCAGTGGTGTAAGCAGAAGGCTTTGTCAAACTATGAGCATCACAACATACTCTAACTCCTTCGACAAAAAAAAAAAGCCTAAACAACTGCCATTTACCAAATCATTACCTCAGGAAACAGATACAAGGAAAAAATTGCATTGGCAGTATGACTTTGTACAAGATGTTCACATGTTCCGCATAATGTCCGAGACCTGTTGTATAAAACTGTACTTTCTGCAGTTTGGATGTTGTGTGAACACCGTTTTACGATACAGTACCGTAAACGCCACGCAAAGCTTTATGGGCCCCAGTGTTACAGTGTTCCTAAATTATAAACAATATGATTCACTGATTGTCCATCTTTGTGTTATTTAATACCCTTTATCCCTTATACAAGCACTGTATGGGGAAGCTCCTGTGTTTGGCTTATTCTCCAATTGGAATTTCTTACCACTCTAATAAAATGAAGCTGCATATATGCTATAAAGTATTTGAGGTTCTACTTGCATCATTTTGGCGGGGGTCAGTTATTCATCATTATCGCTATACCATTTTATTAAAGTCATTTTAACTTTTAAAAACCATGTGGTCCGAGGGTTGTGCTTTAGGTGGATAACATAGCAACGTGATTACAACTAAATGACATTGTTATCCAATACTTGTGTTCCTGCTGGTAGAAATAGCCCAATACATACAGTACGTACATGATGCTAATTGCTATACAAATCTCCTCAGACAGAATAGTGAGCAGAGTCCATCTCGAGACTTCCACTGGATTGCCAAGTTTTCAGGACCACAGGTCTTACTGTAATTTTGTGGTCATGTTTGTCAAGTAATTATGTTAGCTATGCTACGTAGTACCAGTATATATGTGTGTTACAGTATCTTATCATCCTTAATTCACCTTAATTACTACATTAGTCCTCTCTTTTCCGGAACTTTGGTCAATCGCATGACAATGACTGATTAAGCATCCATATAGGAAATGTATGTATCGGATTTTTTTTTTCCAAACCTCTTATGCTGAGATGTTATAGAAATCCTGAATATGTTTATATAAGTATATATAAAAAATATCACTTTAAGTAAGTAATCATATTGTGCACAAAGCACAAATTGATGTGGATATGGTGTGGGCTGTGGTGTAATGAGAAGAGAATGAGGCTGATGGCTGTGTTGGTAGCTCTCATCAGGCTTTGATTTATGTGCTTTTGGTGAATAGACTGGAAGAGACGTCGGACTAAACCATGCAGAGCTCATGCTGTTAAGCACAAGCATATGAACTCAACCAAAACAAATCTGCCACATCTCATTGCCTCTGCAGTGTGTAGAGAAATCACATTTATATGAGCATTTCTACTTGTGACCCCCTCGCATATTTTCCATTTCAATTTTCTCTACTTTTTTACAATCTCAAAGCCTCTTTTATTTGCATCATTTTGGTACCACAGTATGATGCCTGTGCTATTATCTTCAAGTCTGAGCTTTTGCTTTGACCAAAAATGTCCTATTCAAACTGGGTTGCCAAGACGTTTCAGCTCCACACAGAGGAAGCAATCAATAGAAAATTTGAATCGAGGTAACAGACAAAGCTGGCCACTGCATGGCAATGGAAAGTATGAATTAATTATCATTTACACATTTGCATATTAGGAATGTTTAAAGGGAAAATGTCACCCAAAATAGATGTTCAAATGCAATGAACATAAGGGGAGTGAAAAGAAATATTTATTACTGCATCCTGTCTGCTCAAGAGTGCAAATAAATTACAGACTCATGCAATATGAACATGCTCATGCACCATTCTAGAATTTAGCGGCGCTGCAAGTCACTGGAGAGAACAAAAAGTTCCTCTTTTAGCACCAGGCCTCTTTTAATTGCAGAAAATCTATTTCTGCAGCATGAATTAATGATCAGAGTTTGGGCCTGAAGGTGTCTGAGATAGCCTGGAAGGAGCTACATGCACATAAGCCATCAAACATTGATAATTTTTATACAAAGGTCACAACACCTGACACCCGTCACAAGACTGACAACATAATGGGCGTATGAGAAATTATAACATTCCATTCATTATATGAACATAATACCTTTCATATGGCACCTATGTGGATATTGTTGGATGCTGAATACTCAATCCTGGACTATTCCTTATGTATTGTCCTAAATGCACTATGTGAATTCAATATATTATAAAGACATAAATGGAAGCAGTTTTATATTTTAAGATTGCATACCGTGCTGATATTCAGCACTCTAAACTGCTCATAATTATATAGCACATAATGTTCAGCTATTACATTGAAATTACAAAAATGTGCGCTGTCACATGGACCTATTAGATTTTTGAATAGATGATTGAATGACTGTACAAAATAAGAGAACTTTTCTGAAAGGAGGCAATAGACAATTCTAGGAATCCGGGCTTTAATATACTATAGTACAGTACATACTATTTGTTATTATTATTAGTGTTAGACTTTAACCTTTTGTTAGGCATGTTCCAAATGCATTCATGTCATACATATATTCACTATACCTGATGGAAGTTCCCTTATTGATGATAATTACTTTTGAGTAGAGACATGTCAGTATGATAACAACCTGTCACTGTAATGGCTGATAACCTAACTGGGTACACTCTATTAATCCTGAACTAGGGAATTGTATTACTAAGTTGACAATATCTCTATAGACTGCCATGTTTACACGGCTGAAGCTTATACTGTATGATCAATGTGTGCTTCAAGCCATATATTTACATGACCCACTGCATCACTGACAGGGTTATAATTATCCAACCTTGACTAACGATATGAAGATGATAGATACATGTTAAAAAAGAATACCCATGCTACTAATTGCCTAGTGACTTTAATTAAACTACAAGCACTTTAAATTAATCTTACAGATTTCCAGGCCTGTGCTCACAGCAGTGTGTATCTGTGTGTTTTGCTCATGCAAGCGTTTCCTTATGGCAGTGATGTTTAAATTGGTACAACGTGATTAGAATAGGATCAATGGCAATGAGAGGGAGAGGAATGCAGAGATATCTGTTCCAGTTGGATTATTGCTAGGTCAGCTTTCTCCATCTACAGTATGACATGTAATTTATATTTGTATAAAAGGTATTGAAAAATGTACCGCAGAGACTGTTTGTTTGTTTGTTTTTTCTTCCTCAGGATAATGTACAATGTTTGCATTATAATACTGTCAGAGTCATTATATACATTTTAAGCAGTTCAATATGAATGAATACAATGAAGTGCTACCAGATATTAACTGTACACATTGAAAAAATAAAATGTTATAAAACGTACATTCTGTACAACACACACATATACACACACACATACACTCACTCACACAGTGTCAGGGAGAAGCGTAATTTGTCACTGTGGCTCTATACCCATTGTGTTCAGTGGTTCAGGCTCACACTGTCGGACACAAAAGAGCATCTTTATTCACTGGCCACACAAATGCAGCAGGAAGGGCTTCAAAGCAGTTAAAGCTTCACTTCTCTCTTAAAATGTGGCCCTAAGTTGTATTGTTGTTCATGCTGTGTCCTTTGTTTTTCTCTGCACTGCTTGAGGCTGAGAGTTAATGGAAAGGCTGCGCTGCAGTCAGAAGCAGGTTGAATAGGCAATGAGTTCAACGTGGACATGGTGCTTTTACATCATCCAGCCACCTGGTGGCAGTCACATCATTTTGATTCAGACCACCTTTATTCACAACTATTCTGTTTCCTCTTGAGCACATGTAACCAATAAGCTGGAGGTCTTTTTTTTTTTACTATTAACACATCTAGTGCCAATTTGAAATCAACCTAACTGATCATCATGACTGGTGAGAAAAATAAGGAGAGACTTTTCCCTCTGAATATTTGTTTTTTTAGATGAATGTATTCAGAACGTTACGTAGCCCTTTCTGTCAAAAAACACCAACATATTATTATTATTATTATACTAAATGCTCCAGGAGATTATTCCATATCTTTACGGCTGACTGTTGAAGATTTCAAAACAAATAAGAATAGCAAATTGAATTTGCATTTTCACTCAGCATCTTCCTACGTAAAATATCTTGAATTACTGACCATGGATCATGTGGGTTTTAAGATGATTTGATTGTGGCCTGTCTCTGTCAAATTACATTTCTCGCGAAGCCACTCTTGGAATCCCTTTGAAGTCCATAAAAGGCACAAGAACTTATAACCTTGATGATAGAAAATGAAGTGCGGTAACATGCTTTTCTCATGCACATTGTCGGACAATTCTGGCCCCTGGGACAGCATAAATTATTCATGTCACTACGGTATCCTTACACATCATGCAGACAAATGGAGGGATAAAAAATAGCCTTAAGCTCAGTTGATAGCTGCAGTGTATGTGTTGAACGGCCATGGGTTTTGAGCAGCAGTCCATCATGCATGTGACAGACAGCTCGTGTTATTGATTCAGCAGGAAGTGCACAGCTGGGAATCTAAGACTGCCATAGAGGTGATCGAAAAGACTCCTGTTGCTTCACAACTCCATTCACTGCCAGGCTTCTCTTCTAGACAAAGGCAAATATGGTGGATAAGAATGATGAACAGCAGGGAAAACATTTAATAGACTACTAAAATTCAATAATCTTAAATCAGATC
Organism: Clarias platycephalus; assembly: GCA_030068275.1. Taxonomy (NCBI): domain Eukaryota; kingdom Metazoa; phylum Chordata; class Actinopteri; order Siluriformes; family Clariidae; genus Clarias; species Clarias platycephalus. The sequence goes on along the minus strand of JAQQZT010000036.1, from coordinate 14,679,085 downwards.
TATCTATCTATCTATCTATCTATCTATCTATCTATCTATCTATCTATCTATCTATCTATCTAAAAAGTACTGTTTTAGAGCTCTTTAATGTTCTCCGCATTCTTATTATTCTGTATATGCATATTGTATTTAAAATGCATCACTTTTTGTCCTCTTCCTAAGCACAAAGTTGTCTCTTTACAGCAGTTAATTAATAACTGTTTCCTGATTGTGGTGTTAATGGTTCAGTAGGTTAATGCCACTGAAGTGAGCAGCGAAACCAGACATGTTCATCCTGGGTATCTGAGCTTGCAAGATTTGAACTGTCCTTGTCCTGAAATTCAGTATTAAACATATTTAACCATTCATTTTTGACTGTACATGTACAATACACACAATGCAGAGACATGGAAGTGAACAATATCTGAAAGTATCTTCTCAATATGTTCCAACATTGAAAAATAATACTGTATCATACAGTATGTTAAGTATATTAAATAAATCAATATTTGATGGGTATACTACTGCTTTTTAGAGCTGCCTGTTTTAATCAACGTTGAATCTCAGAAAGGTGTAATCCCTTCTGCCAGGAGATGAGGGACATGTAAGGAATGCCAATATGAGTTGTCATTAAAACAGTGAAGTAGGGGATATTTCGCCTGCATCAGCAAGGTGGCAAAAAAGAATCCTTAAACCTGATAACGAGCTGCTCGATATGACTGTTTGCTAGAGGTGAATGCACCTGTGAAATGGTTCTTGGGCGGAAGGATTGCCTCCTGAGTGGCATGTTAATCCTACTGAGGTGATACGTTCATCTCAAGGTAAACAGAAAGTGAAAGCAAGGATTAAGAGTGGCTTAAACACCGAGCAGAAAGAGCTAACAAAAAGGTTGAAAGAGGTTTTTGCTAGTTTCTTATACATGTGCCCTTGCCTATCCTTGCATAACACGTAATAGTGAATGACACTTAATACTCCTGCGGTTTAAAAAGACAGTGTAGGAAATCTCACAGTAAAGGGCGAGTTGCTGTTTTCTAAGTGACAGCACAAAATATAGAAAACACTTAAGTAATGGTATATAATGGTATATAATGGTGTGTAGTGGTGGGTGGCCTGGATTGCAAGAATGTGTTAAGGGGACTGAAGAGATGTGAATGAAGTAAAACCACTGCAGGCTGTCGCTGAATTTTGTTTGCTGATATTTTTTTGTTTTTTCTCTGAGGCTATATTTGCCAAACTGTTTCGTTCTGCAATGAACAGTAATCAATCAGATTCATAGATCGGACATTATGCTTGCAGTTCAGACTGTGTATGGTGAATAAAAAAGATCAATGAATACCTGATGTGCATACAATGAGTGAAAGCATTGAATGCAGGCAAGGTTTCCCATGCTTGCTTTGACATTGCATCAAGCTCTTAGCACTAGTAAAGTATACTTTGGTCTGTTGTCTTTGTTCTCTAAGTAGGGGGAAATTTCAGTTAGTTACTTAGCAGTTTGTTATTCACAATAATAAAAAAAAAAACCCTTCAGCAACATTCTTATGTGAGTGTTTGCTGGGCATGAAATTGTCGCTAGAATAAAAACTGACTGAATAATTTGCCTTGGGCATTTTTGCCTTGCTTACTCTTGACTAATCCTAAGGCTTAAAATTATTTAAAAAAATTGGTGAGCACTCCAAAGATTTATATTTAGTCAGGCTTGTGGTTGCACAAGGAAAATGGATTTCTGTTAGACAAAGTTCTCAATTCTTGTCAGCACTTGAGAAAAATGCTTCATCTCATCCTCCTTAACTACAATATTCCATGTGAATCTGCACCGATTTGAGGGGTGAGACAGAAGTGTTGAGATTTATAGTTATGTCTTATTCAGCAGTAATAGTGCTTTCACCCTGGAAGTCATGAGGTGTGGTAATGTCCTTCCTGTCAACACTGATGAATAATCAGCTAGCACCACTTTATAGTACAGGGGATGTCAAGTGATGTCAAGCCCTTCCATCCTTTCTTTTTTCACATTTTCATTTCCTCTGAACCGTGATCAAAGCCTTATAAATAGAAATGTATTTTAATATAGTGAGGGTTTAACTCATAGGGCAGTGCTTGGTGAAAGGAAATATATATATATATAGCTGAATTATATATATAGCTGAATTATATATATAGCTGAATTATATATATAATGAATTTGCCTGACACCTTGAAACCTATTAACTGTCATGAAACATACTCAAATGTATGTTCTGTCTAAACAAATTACAGATAATAAAAGTAGTCCAGTCCATTTCTTTAAGCTGTGCACACAGAATCCACTGTAATCAACAATCAAAAAATGTATAAAGTTTGCAGCTCTTCAGGTTCTTGTTATTCACTTTTATTTTTGGTTACGTTACTTTAAATCAGTGCATTCAAATTTCCCACAACCAATACTATTCCATGCTCCTCACCCATATCATCAAAAATTACACTGCATACCCGTTGACCACCAGAGAGTGAAATTACAAGAAAAACACCTGCAGAAATACAATATTGTTAAACATGAGGAGTACCAAATGCAAGAGGCTAACAACTAGACAAGGTTATCTAAAGTTGAGTTCAAGTTGCTTTAGCGCCAGTTGAAACAAGTTTGCATTGTTTAATTAAATTCATAAATCTTTAATTGATAAAAAAAAATAAAAAACCTTACTGTACATATTATATAACGATTCCACCCCAACCTAAGATGGGAAAAATTTGATGTTTAAACCAGGATGTGGTAGAGATTAATATTTATTTAACTCAGCAATGGCATATTTATGCCGTATAGTGTGGCAGCAGTGTTACGTTATACGTGAAACTGTATATCTGTTTACTGCCATTTTCCTTGTTGTGTGACACCATATGACCAAAAGCTTTTGGGCTCCTTACCTTGACACTCATATGTGGTTTTACCCTTTAATGTTGCCACAAAGTTGGAAGGACACGATTGACGAGAATGTCTTTGTATGCTGTAGCATTACTGATCCCTTCACTAAAACTAAAGGACCCAAACGTGTTCCAGTGAAAATGCAAAAAGTTAAATCCGTAAAGACATGTTGTGCCAAGGTTGGTGTGAAAGAATTTGAGTGATCTGCACAGACCCCTGACCTCAACCCCACTGAACACCTTTGGGATGAATTGAAACCCTGACTGCGCACCAGGCCTCTTCACCCGACATCAGTGCCTGACCTCACTAATACTCTCGTGACAAACTGGGCAAACCCCCACAGCCACACTTTAAAACCTAGCAGAACTGTTAGCCAATATATAGTTAGAGAGATTGAATTGGAGCATAATCTTGAATTATAAACCAGTGTCTAGCACATACAGTAGACTCCATCATGCACAAGGTTCATATTTAATTCCTGTTGCTATAATCCTCTCAGAAGGTTTAGAACCTTTGTATTTAAATAGCTATTAAGGAATCGCTTTAAATGAAACTGCTAATCAAAAAGTGTGCTCTCATAGCTTAAAGAAAGAAAGAAAGAAAGAAAGAAAGAAAGAATATTTGTTTCCATTTATGAATGTGCAATAAGAAATATTTCATAAACAGAGAGCTGTGAACTAAGACTGGTCCAAGAAAAAATTATATACAGTAGCAATGGATCTGGAGTGGAGAAAGTCCAATTAGTCTTACAGAAAGATGATTAGAGTATCTTTTCTCTAACCATCCAGAAATTATAGCACTTCACACAAAATCAGGAGGGCCATTCTACCAAGTTTTTTTGTTCTTGTCCCTAATACAGTGACTCATTTTCTTCCACAAGAAAGATGCAATTAACTTAAAAAAAAAAAAACTCTCTTTCTGACAAACACAAACATGGTGTTGGACAGAGAAAAGGGTAAAGTGGACAGTCGCAAAGACCTTTCTTAGGTCAGTCTTTTATTTCTTTATTTTTCCTTTTTTTAAGGACATTAATTGAGCACCTAACCTGAATGGCTGAGTATTTTAAGAATATTATCAGTTTAAATGGGATGATCGTAAAAAATTTAAAGCAGTCACCCTTTTGCAGATTTAATGCAGAACCAGTTTTTTTTTTTTTTTTAAATGCTTGGGTTAGCAGGTTACCTTGTAACACCAGATCTTCATACTGTATATCGCATCTGGCACAGGTTTTATGTTTAATGCCCTTCCTGATGCAAGTCGTGCAGACGTTCAGTAACCCAGTCTGAAACAGTGAGAGTGCCGCATGCTAGTCACTAGTTCACCAAGGATCAACGACATTAAGACACATGATTAAATAAAACCTATTCAAATGCATATAATGAATCTTTAAATTCCACCTTGACATCAGAGATGGTACTAAAAGTTAGACATAATGTAAGTGGCATGGCATGTAGTTGAATGGTAAACAGTAAAGGCAACAGAAGGCCAGATTATCCTCTACTAATCTGAAGATTAAAACATTAAGACTTTGTGCAGACTGAAGTGCATCCCATAATATCAGTGTTTTTCTCTCTGCATTCTGTCAGTAATCAGTAGAACAGGGTAAGCAGTAATAAATGGCATTAACAACAATACTATACAGAAGGTTATTAAAAGCATAAAATTAATAGAAATTATTAGTCTGGGTTTACAAGAACCAATAAACATGTTAATTTGTTAGATTATATAAACTACGTATCTCTTCTAGTTAGCACCATTTTCACAGCATCAAAATTCAGCCTCTGATATTTCTGGTATGCCTAGTAAAAGTTTCTAAAATCCTTTGGGAACAGGGCTTGGTGGACAGACATGCCCTTGTATTACTTCAAATCCAGTTTCTACCCAGCCCCCATCCCCTCCCACAAACTCACACACACCTCAGAGTTTACTACAGTTTGCAGGAGAAATCACTAGATAGACAGCGTCTAATCTTGTGCCCAGCTGTCACAATCTGATTGACATGGAATGCTATTGTGCAGTGGTGCTTGCATAAAAACAGCCAATAACAAACCCACTGACCATATTACTCTAGTTCAAACACACACTCAGGTTAACAGACTGTTCAGGCTTTTAGGAATCAGAAGATTGGAAAAACTGGCTACTGTGACTGCCAGGGCATGTCCTGTTCTAACACAATGAACCAAAAATTAAATGAGGACAACCTTACATTTAATAAGAATACACTGCCTGGCCAAAAAGAAGGGGAAAAAAAAGACATATACTCTAAAATAGTTTTTGACAGACTTTTTTTTTTATTATCTAAATGGGCTTTCACTACAGTATGGTGGTGTCACAACAATATTATGCAACCTCAAAACACCTATTTCTGTTCAGAGTTTCATATTTCTTGGCAGAGATCTTGAATTGATGACGAGAGAGTTGAACCACACCATAAAGCCATCTCCAGCACATCCGAAAGAAATTTAATTGTGGTTAGTTAATGTATAAAAATTATTCCTCATGGTCTCAGAACCAGTCTTTCACAATTTGAGCCCAATGAATATGGGCATTGCCATCCTGGAATATGCCCATGACATCAGGAAAGAATAAAATCCATTGGTGTGATGAACTGGTCATTCAGTACATTCAGTAAATCCAATCTACAGTATATGCTCTCTGGCATATTGAACCTTTTTTTTTCTAATTAGCCTCACTAACTAGTTTTCCTAGGGCAACACAGCTGTATTGTCTCAGTTCTGTGAGTTCTTGTCACATTGTGTGTGGAAATACTCTTAATTTCACTATTAAACATAACTGCGATTACTTTGCTTTGCTTGATGCAGGCCAATAAATTGACCCTTCTGAAACAGAATTACATCTTTGCCTGAGCACAGGATACATCTTGTGACATGGCTGTTTAAGAAATGAGAAGTTACTTAATCCAGTTAAAAGAATTGTTGCCAACTGTAACATATTGATTGTTGCAGTAATTATCCAATCAAGGAGCTTAAGTATTTGTTCATTAAGCTTGGCTTTTTTTTTTGTCCAGGCAGTGTACATTTGGCATTAATAAATTTGGAGTCAGTCTAATCTATAGGTTATAATGCTACAACCTACAGTATATCACTTTGTTAATACGAACAATTCTTATGTGT